>JAXQQM020082280.1:0-194675 GCA_034641835.2 Pinus albicaulis | reverse complement strand
CACATATGTTCCATATCAATAAGTATATTTAATTCCATCAATATTATCATTAAGAGTCAAAAGGTAGTGTGAGTATTATGATTTATCTGTGTAAATATTAACTTGTATTTTTGGCACTAATTTATGTGCAGTCTCTTCTTGTATCTCTGATTCTCAAATTCTTCTCAGCTACAGTTTTATATGTGTCTTTATAATAGAAGATTTAAATCATTTAGGAAGATGAAAATCATTGAAAACATGAGAGGTAGAATATCTTAATGAGAATTAATTCCATTTGTAGGGTTCGTAGGGTATGAAAAGTTGGATAACAATGAAGGGTCTCTAGCCTTGAGAATGCTTGTAGCCTAATAGCTAAAATTAGAGCTTGGAAAAATTCCCAAAACTTCTTCTAATTGCCTTCACAAATTCAACTTAAGGAACTTGATATTCTTGCGGTAAAAGTAAAGACAAACTGATCTTCTTTCTGCCCAATGTTCAAAGCCCTAACTCTGATACCATGTTGAGAAATATAGGGAATAATAGTTAAGGTTATTTTATATTTGATTTCTCTTCAATCCATGACATTTTCCTGTGATATTATTATTATCATTTAGTTTTGTTTGATCATAAAGACAAATTTCAATAAGAAGATCACAATCCAAACACAATACCACCAAATGTAGACTGCTAGCAGGGCCAAAACCTCTCCTAGAGAGGAAAACCTAGAAAAATCTCCTTATAGAATTTCAATGAAGACTTCCAAGACCTTGACCTTGATTTTGACCAAAACCCAAGTGACGAGCCAGCGAAAGCCCAAAAGATGTCTCTGCAAAAACTAGAATGAGGAAACCCTAGTTCTTCCTTCAAACTTGCACGTGCGAGAAACAAAGACAAATTTTAGTTTCCTTCCATCAATTTGTTGGCATCCCAAGAATTTGATCTTCTTCCAACACAATTTCACTGGATTATACTTCTCTTTTCTTTGCTAGGATCATAGATAACTTGTTGTTCGATGTGTGTATCAAATTAGGTGAGGTTCTTTTTTTTATAGGCCTCCATGAGAGAAAATTAGGCCTTTATAGGCCGACTTGAAGAGGGTTGGCCGACTCATCACTTGGAGGCTTCTAGACATGACATATTAGATTATATATTTTTCCTTCTTTCTACATGGGCCCTCCAAGGGCTAGTACATAGGGACGTTGACTCTTGACTTGACAACAAGACCCCTAGAGCATGCAATGGGTGATTTGACCTGGGACCACAACATTATAGGCAGGAAACCCATTTCAATAAAATAATTTTTCTTTCACGAATATTTTTTTCCTTTTCTTTTCTTTTGACAAAGTACATCAATAATTATATCAATTCATGACTCGAGAACAATTATGAAGACCTAAACTAGTTACATTTAAACAACTAGTGCCTTCCAGTGCGTGTTAACACCGGTTCCTTTTTTGTACAGAGCATGACCCTAGTTGTTAACGTATTGTACAACCTAGAAACCCATGTTAGTTTAATTGATTTTATTTTTCCAAAGAAAGAATGCATAAGTTTCTATCTCATAGTTTGGAAAAGGAAAACACACAGGAAAGTTCGTATAACATGCCATATCACCACCAAAAAGGAAAAGCGTACCACCTATGATCTCTCCCGAGAACATAGCTAGAAGCAAAAAAAAAACTTTTGAGTGGGGCAGGTTGTAAATGGGAGAAGAAGGTGAGGAATAACGAAGGAACAAAAAGTAATTCTGATTTAGTCTTGTCATGTTTACCTTGTAGCAAAATGCTTTATTATTGTATGTGGGTAGATTTTTTATAGGTTTTCGAATGGGAGCCATATCTTTCACTGTAATTCTCCCACTCCCTCACATGCCCTTCCTCCTCCAAAACCTTGATAACGTCGCTACTGCAGTAATGTTGTTGAGACTTTGATGTTATTAATGTGTTGTGGTAAATCAAGATACCATTATATATAGTTGAGATAGATCTGAAGCACTTGTGGGGAGCTCTTGGTACTATAAATCATGTGAGTTTCCTATTTTTAATTTCTTATATTTTTCACCTTGGGAATATAGCTTCATCATGGTTTTCTAAGGAGCCATATTTGAATGCAATTGAATTGTAAAGCACTAGAAATCTTAATTGTAACTGACCAAAGTCTCTTTTTTGTGGAACAACTTTCAATTAATATTGGCATAATGCTATCATATTTATTTCGGCTGTTTGTTTCATGGAGGCTTTTGGAGGTTATAGGTATTTGATTAGTAAGAAGGGTTTGCAAATCATTCAAAATTTATTGTATTTTTCTCAAAATATTAAAACCAATATCTGTAGGGTGGTGATGCAAGACTAGTTCCCAGTGTTCACTTTATGGTCTCTCAATTATCCCAGAATCTCCAAGATGGATGGTAAGCTTTTAGAAATCTTGAATTCTTGCAATAAATGCTATTAACTACATAAGCTAAAGAAATTGTGTGTTTTATGTTATGTAAAAGGAAAAATTTATCTAACATTTGTTCATGCTAGGAGAAGTATAAAATAGGAAAGAAGTCATATTTTGAAGCTCTATTACAGGTTCTTTGTGGCCCTGATGTTGATATTTCAAATGAAGAAGATGAAATTAAGGTGCAGGGCCTCTGCTCTTTTAGCATTGCAATCCTTTTCTTTCTTTCTACTTGTAATCTGAGGCTTATTTAGGAATTATGTTTTCCTTATTCTAGTGTTTCCATTTGTTACCTTTTTTCAACAAATTTTCTGGATCTCTTGTGCCCTTGGACAATATTACTATGGAAATGGTACACTTGTAATTTCAACACAATCCTAGCAAAGCCTTTCTGGTTTAATGACCTTGAGCTTGTCATTTATGTCATTTAAAGTAATAATTTATCACTTCCTCAAGCTTACATTGCTATAGGGAATTGGAAATTTGTCTCTACAAAAATGATGTGCATGCGACTAACAAAAATAATTTCTTGATGACAGACTAGAATGAAGGAAAATCATCAACAAACCAAATTCAAAATATTTGAGCTTGTTGAGAGAAGATATGCACTCCCTTTGACTGTAAGTATTGGGTTGCCCCATGGTAGCATAAAAGCAAATCATACTAAATGTTTTTTTTTTGTTTAACTACAAAATAAATTTAATAGTCTACTACTGCGAACAATGTGAATTTATGAATTTGGATGTATTTTAATTTTTGACCATTTCAAGGATTATTTTTTGCAAATTGGCATTGGCTTTCTTCTACTGCTTAACTTGAAGTTAAGGAAGGTTGCTAACCTGAAGTAAGCTTTTCTTGAGGTGAATTTCAAATCATACATATTACTGTCTACATGAAATTCTTTTATAACATGATGGTCTTTCGTACCATCGTTAAGATAGGGGTACCTGAATTTATACAACCATTACCTTGATCAATAATAACCCATTCTTTCCAATTATTTTGAAACAAAATATATTCATGAGTTGATTTTGTCTATAAATATATCGCTATAAATTGAAATTCTATGTTGATTGAAGGGACTTGTCTCTCTGTGCTAGGAATTTTTTATTTTAGAACCATCACAGTTTTTCTTTAAAAAAAACAAGTGTTTTTCAATTTAGTCTTGTGTAGTTCCAGAGACTATGAGGGATGTTGCCCCTTTAGAAATTGATTTATAGAATTGTCCTTACTGTAATCTATTTTCCACATTAATTTCTTAGATATGAGTCACAACTTAATTTAGACAACCATTACCTTGATCAATAATAACCCATTATTTCCAGTGATTTTGAAACAAAATATATTCACAAGTTGTTTTTGTCTATAAATATCTCACTATAAATTGAAATTCTATGTTGATTGAAGAGACTTGTTTCTCTGTGCTAGGATTTTTATTTATTTTTAGAACCATCACATTTTTTCTTTAAAAAAAAACAAGTGTTTTTCAATTTTGTCTTGTGTAGTTCCAGAGACTATGGGGGATGTTTCCCCTTTAGAAACTGATTTGTAGAACTTTCCTTACTGTAATCTATATTCCACATTAATTTCTTAAATATGAGTCACAACTTGGATTAAATTCTGAGCAGTTGGAACATTTCTTGGGCCAATGTGCATTGTATCTTGAGTATTTTGAGTAGTCTTCATTTAACGAAATTCTCCTGATGTTAGTATTTTTTTGCAAGTTATGGGGTAAGGGGAAATTTACTGAACTAGGCAATGGATCCATTATGTCAGCAGGATTTATTAATTCTCTGATCAATAACCTGTCTAAAAATTCTCTATTACAAGTTATTGCAACATTGAATTCTGTTTTTTTTTACAAATTCGGTTGCTGGTTATATTGAAAAAAAAGTGGGGAGTGAGAGATCCATCACATCCTCGAGGATTTTACACCACAGGTCGAGGAAGTTGTGGTGTTGGTTTGAGAGTTGTTTTTCAAAGGGATCCAGTCACCAATTAAATGGTACTTGAAGGCAGGGCCCTCGTATGTTTCTGAGATTTATTCTTTCCAATGTTTAAGTTATTGGTTTCTTTGGAGTTGGAAATTGTTTTATTTTAGATTGAATGAATTAGAGGTTTTACCAACATATATATTTTGACACCTTCGGATCAATGACAGAAGTAATGGATCTTGTATGTGATGAATCAGGTGTGAATTTTATAGACAAGACAGATCATACTGTTATTCATGAAGTGATGGAGAAACAGAGTGTCAGACTTGCAAAGGTGGGCATAACAACCTCTCTAAATGCATGGACTGTTGTTCTGGATACCACTACTGCTATTATTATTCAGTTCGAAGGTAGCTTCATATGAGGTCCTACCATGAATATGAGTTTGTGAATGTCATGAATTCTAGAGATAGGTCTCATGGAGTTGCATCAACCTAGTGGGACACATAGAAGGTGTCATGTATAGAAGCAAAGGCTTTTGTTTTATCAATGTTTTTATAGAAGAAGATATTATAATTGGAATGTTGTGCTTATTGGGGGATTCATTCACCTTTTTTTTTTTTAAACTAAAGATTTTGTGTGTCTTTTATTCTGAATTTTCCTTGTTAAAGTTTTTATGTTCTCTTCAGTTCTGGATCTTGGATAGAAAGCATGAGGTATATTTTCATTTTTGGACCTGTAAACCATTAGGATACATTAGAGGATGGATAAATTTGAAACCTTTTTAAACTCCTATATTTACTTGTACAAAGATCCCAGTGCCCTTAATTTTTCTCCTATTTAGGAACTCGAATTGGTGCATAAGTTAGCTTTGCAACATATGTATATCGCAAAATATTCATACTGATTTTTGTTCAATTAAATCACCGAGGAACATACTAAGGTCTTCAAGACATGGATTTTATTATATCTGGAATGACTCTGAATTTCAAAACTATAGTTTTTCCTATGATTCAAACTAGGAATCCCTTGGAGTATCTTAAACTGTCTCTGTCCATATCTCTTAACTGAGATATTTTGTTGTTGATGCCGATAGACCCTCTTCAAGATGATAATGATCTATCCTTCTAGGCATTAATACAAAAGTACTACATTATCATGACATATATACCAAGACTCTGATTGTCATCCCCAATATACTCTAGTATTGATATATATAAACTTGGTTAGTCATGCAGTGTTATTATTCTATTTACTGGTCCTAAAGATGTTCATACACAGATCACCATGCAGACATTCCAACAACAATATAACGATCAATCCCAAGCCTTTCTTATAGAGAAAATCTCTACAGACATAATCCTAAGCACATAGAAGGGATGTTGTACTTCAATTATTTTGCGTTGTGGAAAAATCAAGGCCCAGACATATGATCAACATATCACATGGATCTTATCATAATTAGTATGCAAATCATACTAAGAGTATACTCCAGGTCAGATTCTTGGTCACTAGATTGATGGATGATTACGGAGATGAATGTAGCAACACATATAAAATTGTTCAGAATATCTTCAATAAGGTTAAGACTTCACTGGATCAAATATAGATATCCTCCACAGGCTTCTCAAGTTATTCCAGATTTGTAATGAATAGATATGCTTACACAGTGCTTGTCACCGAGTTCAGAATGTTATATAGGTCAGCTTGTAGGAAAATTTTGTAATTGGTGTATGTATATGACAAGGGCTATAACTGTCACTTTTACACCTTGAACTTTCACACAGTGATCTACTAGATATCAGACTTCCATACTTCAAGCTTCAAGGCTAATACTTCTTAAAAAGGTAATTAATTGTTGACTTCGGTAGCTGCTTTAGGCTTAGTCTAGAATTGAGATCAGGCTTCCCTTTAAATGGAGATGCACAAGACTGCGTAGGAAGAGAAGGTCTTTGATGTAATGAAGCAATCAAGGTTCTAATCAACTGCAATGTCCTCTTATTTCCTGAAACTTTCGATATTATTGTACCACTTTAGTCACAAAAAAATTGCAGAGAATTGTTTGGAGTGGTTCCCTAAGAGGGCCATAAGAATGAAGGTCTTAAAAACAATATATGAGTTTGAACTTTCATTGAAGTGAGGTGTCTTGAAGCTAGGACAATTTTACCAAAATATTTCGCTCTTTTGGGACGAAGATCACAAACGATGGTGAATCTTGGAGCTTGGCCTAGCAGACATCAATGACCTTATAATGTTCAAATGGAGCTTCACAAAACCAGAATTTCTAAATATAAGGCTTGTGATTTTCATGCCCTCCATACATCAACCCCAGTTTCGCGAACCTGTGCAACATATTTTATAGGTTATAAATAGTTTTTTTAGCAATTGATTACTATGAGAATTAAATTGTTGTAAATAGAAAGGAATTATTTCATTAATTGCACTTTTTTGGGTTGCAAATGATATTTTTTAGCTTCTTTACAGGTGGTCCTGGACGTTTCAAATGCACACCCTAAAGATACTAAAGCACTGCCTGGGGGTGTGGATGGTATGACAAAACTAGCTTATTTGCATGAACCGAGAGTTCTGCACAAAAGTCAACTAGATATGAACTTGATGAAATTTATGTGAGTGTTTTAGTTTCTTGAAAGTGACTACTTTATTGAGCATTGTGTTTGAAATTTTTGAGTGGTTTGATTTTTTTCACAATAATTGGCTAAGTTATATTGATAAGAAAGTTCTGCAGAATTTTTCAACTAGATATAAACTTGATGAAATTTCTGTGAGTGTTTTAGTTTCTTGAATGTGACTACTTTATTGAGCATCGTGTTTAAACTTTTTGAGTGGTTTGCTAAGGCTTTTATTTTTTTAACAATAATTGGGTAACTTATATTGATAAGAAAACTACAGCTACAACTGCAGCAGATGTTACATCACTATATTATTAAAAAAAAATCTCAAGCTAACTACTCTACAGGCCATATGCAGTCTGAATACAAGCCCAAAACATGAATTGGCTTGATCCTTATACAAATTTGCCTAGTGCTCCTTAATACTGTAAACCCTAAAATATATCCCTAACTTTCTAACTATTCTGAAATACAAAAACTAACAAAGAGCATAACGACTCGCAGTATCCTCTAGACATTTGGTTGTTGGTTCACTTTCTTGGTTCATAGTTGCCACCTCCTTGTCAAATTGGTTGATAGTCTCTTCTCCCTTGAATTTTCCCCTGGATGAGTAGGTTTCCATCATTTCGTTAATGGATTGGTCACCTTTATGCAGATTCAGAGTCAAATTCCAAAGGAGAACACACTCGGCTTCTACATCTGCTAATTGCTTCTTCAATTCCAACATTTTATTGCTGGTTCATTTTCTTGGTTCATATTTGCCACCTCCTTGTCAAATTGGTTGATAGTCTCTTCTCCCTTGAATTCTCCCCTAGACTAAGTAGGTTGCCATCCTTTCGTTAATGGACTGGTCATCTTTATGCAGATTCAAAGTCAAATTCCAAAGGAGAACACACTCGGCTTTTACATCTGCTAATTGCTTCTTCAATTCCAACATTTGGTTGTTGGTTCACTTTCTTGGTTCATAGTTGCCACCTCCTTGTCAAATTGGTTGATAGTCTCTTCTCCCTTGAATTCTCCCCTTGATGAGTAGGTTTCCATCCTTTCGTTAATGGACTGGTCACCTTTATGTAGATTCAGAGTCAAATTCCAAAGCAGAACACACTTGGCTTCTACATCTGCTAATTACTTCTTCAATTCCAGCAATGGCCCCATATATTCTAACAGTTTTGAAATGCATGAAAAACTAACAAAGAGCATAATGATTAGCAACAACTATGCTTGTTGGTTCAGTTTCCTGGTTCATAGTTTGGATCTCCTTGTCAAATTGGTTCACAGACTCTTATCCCTTGAACTTTCCTCTAAATGAGTAGGAAAATGAAATATTATTTAGAATGGTCTAGATTATCTCCAAGATCAAATTGGGCAGCTTAAGATCATGTCAGCCTAGAGAGGCATTTGTAGCCCCAGCAAAGGTTATATATTAGAGGACTTCAACCTCCTCTATGATAGAATGGAACAACACATCTCATATATAGATTTGCGGTCAAGAAAAGAAGTGTGAGGGTCTTAGAAGATTTTCTTGATATCATATGATTGACAGTGAATGACGACAACATAGATCTTAATGATATATGATAGTGTCTCTTATGGTTAAACAATGACAGTTTACTACAGTAGGCAGGTTGGAGTGGATGTGATAGTGGTAGTAACAAAAGAAATGGTTGTAGACATTGATTTTAGTAGCAGTGGTAGCTATAAACAATGGGAGCATCAGTAGTAGCAGTTTCAGCTAGAGTGTAAAAAGTTAGTGGGATAGGTGGTAGTGAGAGTGAACAACAATGGGCTTCAATGACAAATAGTGGTAGGAGTGTCAGAAGTGGATGTAATGTACAATTTGACCCCAATACAATCCTGATTTTGGCTAAACATTTCAACCAATCTACTAGAATTATTATCTATATTACAAATGGGAAATTTTTTTAGAGATATTTCAAGAAGTATAGCTAAAATGTCGAAATTACCCATTTCTGGAAATGATATTATTGATAAGGGATTAAAATAGACATTTCTACTAGTAAATCGATTATAAATTGGACAAATGCACTACTGCCTATTTACCATGGTGATTTCTCCATATAGGATGACTTTTGTCTTTTGTAATTAATAATTTATTCTCCCAAAACTAGAGACGGAGATATAGGTCAATTTCAAGAAAATCTGGAAAGAGATTTGAAGAAGGGCTCTATAGAAATGACAGGTAGGATGGAATTGAATGACCTTAGCAGGTCATTTTATTGTCATGGAAATGTGGTGATTTTTATAATGCAACAATATGACTTATTATTGTTGCACCACCAACAAAAATAAGGGCAACACCTCTGTGCCTTTTCATTTGTAGGTTGTTTGGCATATTTTAAATTTTAATAGTATTTTGCTATGACAAACATAGTTTTATTTCCAATTCCAAATGATGAAAATAAGTCCTTTAAACAATGAGAAATGGCATGCTAACAAGCATGGAGTTACATTTAAGCCCTAAGTTTTGCCGGCCCAAAATCAAAATCAGAAGCACTTCAAATAACCGATCTGAGAGGTGGCATGCAGTGTCCACAAAGGCTTAAGGTCATTCTCTTTGTGTGTTGTAAAAAATAAAATAAAATTACTCTGTGGCTTCAATTTGCAGTCATGAATACTTTAGTTTCACAGGTATGGGATGAAATTCTTTCCATTAGTCACTACGGAATGTATGTAGTTGTAAGTTGTGTTTTAACATGAATTCAGGCAAGTAACATTGAATTTGAAAACCCCAAATGGACTTAAAAGTTAAAGATACAGAGTTTGGAATATCTGGCTTCTTTTTTCCTATGTCATGACATGGTATCTAAGCTCTCTCTGTCCAACTCAGATCACACTTTAAAAAAGGGACAAGTGGAGTGGATGGCAGCTGATTAAGATGATTTGAATTTTCAGAACATATAATCGAAGACAGAGATCTTAAAAGACTATGTAGCATTGCTCAGAATTAATGGATCCAAAATTTAGAAGATTGATGTGTGAATTTTCATAAGTATATATTCATTCTTGTTTGAAGACAGAGATCTTAAAATACTGTGCAGCATTGTTCAGAATTCACAACATTGTAGTCATAGTTTTCATAAGGATATAATTATGTTTAAGTAATGGTTTTGCAACCTTGGTTTAGCATCAACCTGTAGTAATCTGAAAAAGCTTCAAACTCATAAGCCTACTAGGGATTTATATATCTGTGGAGTTGATTGGAATTAATACTTTAGATTGCATGCACATGATTCAACCCCTTTCATGTTACTGATATCATGGGTGTCTTCTCTATCATGACTAGAAGATTGAATCTTTAAAGGAGTTTCGATTTATGATTATAGTGAGACCTTTATTTAATACATATTTGAAGCTTGACCAAGGTGGCATCTGCTCAAGGAAAATATGAAGCTAATCAATTAGAGTTGAGGAATCATCACACTGAAAGAGTAGTTTTCATTGGCACATGGAAAATAGAGAATAGTAGGTAAGTTTCCTCAGATGCATTTGACCAATATTTGATACTAGCTTACCAGAGAATTTAAGTTTGTCTGAACAGTGATGCCAAAAGATAGAATGCTTGAAGAGAAGCAACAATGGAGTTATTTAACATGACTTGGGTTCATCAATGTGTTCATAAAGAGACTAATATACTCTAAAGGTACTGAGCAGAATTGCAAGATTGTTCCTTTGAGCATGGTTGTCTTGAGAATTTTTATATGGAAGATTTTCTTGATATCATATGATTGACAGTGAATGACGAAAACATATATCTTAATGATATATGATAGTGTCTCTTATGGTTAAATAGTGACAGTTCACTACAGTAGGCAGGTTGGAGCGGATGTGATAGTGGTAGTAACAAAAGCAGTGGTTGTAGACATTGATTTTAGTAGCAGTGGTAGCTATAAATATGACATTGCCTACCAAATTTAACTAGTGCATTCTATTAGGCAAGAAAATTGTTCTTTTAATTCAGAGCAACAAATTTGACTCTCATATTAATTGTAAATCCATTACATATAATATCTTATTTAAGGAAACAAGTAGGTTTTTCAACCTATACACGTGTCAAATCCTAAAATGGAAAGAGTGGCTAATACAAACACTTGGATTCAAAATATTGAAAATTATCCAAGGAATCTATGATTGAGGCAATACAAATGGAAGTAAACTCAATTCAAGAGAATCCATTTCATGAAATTGAAGAAACAGGGCAAGTTATTGGCCAAATGACAACTATTGCGGGTAGCAGCCCTTATTTGAGTTTATTACAGAGAAAAGAAAGTGAAATAAACCCTAGTGAGGCAGATCGCATCGTGAAAGGAAAAAGTGATGATGAAGTTTAAATTCTCACATATATATGTGATGCATGATGACGCAGGGGAGGGGGGTAATCCATGTTGAAATTTGTAACTAGGTTTGGTCTTCATAATGACATATGTAATCATGATTTTATGTATTTGATGTAAAGAGAAACATAAATTTATTATTATTAAATTCTTGAGGCATGGGTTTCATGCTCAAGGGAAATTTATTTTTAGGTCAAGCACCCGTTGAGTGCTTCTAGGACTTGTCATTTGGTCTACAAGTCAGTTGAGTCATTGTCATGTATGGAAGACTCTTTTGGGCATGTTACATATTGTAAAGAAAATTTATTTGAGTCAAATCTAGAGTCAAAGACCCTCCAAGGCCTCGTCATAGTACCAAGAACAAGTCGACCTCTATGAGAGGATAATTCAGCCTAAAGCTAGCAATTCGACCTAGAGAAAGACCTATATATAAGAAAGACTTCGATCTCACTTGAAGGACTTACTCCACATTAATGACCAAGCCTTAAAGTATACAATTGTCTATGATTTTGATGTATTGAGTTGTCTAGCTAGATGAAAATAAGTCTTGAGTCTATCTGTGTATCATAGATAGCTTCTTCTGAAGCTTATTAACAAATTTAATTTCAGTTGGTTGCTACAAGATTTGATTCTTGAGGCAGTATGGTTGAGCATGGTGATTGATCATTTAATATTGTCACGATGTCTTGACACTTTTGGTGACATAAGAGAACCTTGATTTGAAAATGACATTTATAGTAATCTTGTGGACAAATAATAATGAGGTTTTCAAGGGAAGTAATCTATCGACTGTGACCTATGTTTCAGTGAGTGACCTGTTTCACATTTGTATACTAATGTTTAATGACAACATGACGGATCTTGCTTTTGTCACAATAACCTTGGCACATGTATAACAACAATATTCTCTGTGACATGGTGACAATGATCCCCTTTTGTGAACATTGTTGAAGATCCATCTTGAGGTTGTTGAGTATAGTTGTTACAGTAATTATGACTACATCTCCAGTGCTTCCAAATGGGCCTTGAAATTTCTGGTATCATTTTGAAAACACATTCTTGTCTTAAGCTAGTGAATATTGGGCTTATTAATTCTTCTCCAATCCAACCAAGATAGTGTTGTGACCCCATAGATCCCTCCAAATGTGAAATCCCCTCTTTGAAATATGCTTACTGAAAAACTTGGGGGTAGACCTACCTAGCATGTTGATGTTGGGAAGGTTCATAAAACATAGCCACATAATACCATCCATTTAAACTTGGGGGAAATTGTCTATAATGCTTACAAAATCTTTTTGATAATCCTAAAAACAAGAAATCTAGTGGTAAGAGCTCTTTAAATCACATTACCAAGGTTAAAAAACCATTAATGCCATCCACATGGGTCATTTCCAAATTATGTCTTAATAAAATATACCATGGGGCTCTCATTAAAACACTTAAATTAAAAACAACAGAGAACAATGTTTTTTTTTCATTAAAGCAAAGGGAGAGTCTCATAACTCTCATCCTCACCTTGCCTTTTCTTCTCTATATAACTCTTTGAAACTGTAATTTTTTTTGTTCCACCTTAATAAGACACTAGTTTGAGTACATGAGGTTGTATTTGGATTTTTGAACAAGAAGCTTTCAAAGGGAAGAGGGTCTAGACTTGTGATTGAACACCTTATTTGGTGCAAACATATTCATAAAGATTGATCAATTGATTTTTCATCATCATATAGATCAATTTATATGTCATTTTATAGACATGCACATAATCAATATTCCTAAAACATGGTTGATCTTTGTATGCCTTAGACCATTAAATGCCACAAATCATAGTGAGATGTGCTTGAGTGTGGATTGAGTAATCACATTGTGGGAATACTAATATGCATCTCTTATGTATATCACAAGAAGAAAGGTGAATTTTAGAATGCATGTGGGGTCATAAGAGAGGCATCATGTCATTATATTAAGGATATAAATATAAAGGGGTGTAAAAAATGTTAATGAAAAAACATATCATTATTTAAATGAAGGTTTTCAAGTGGGAATATGATGGGTTCAAAAATTGACCAGGTAGGGTTCAATAATGATTTTGAGGTGATTCCAATATATCAGTCAAGTTAAGATTGTTACCTATCGACGAGCATAGTGCTACTTCATTCAATTTTTGAGTAGGCATACTCTATGTGTTTAGCGGGTCTCAGAAATGGGAGGGCCAGTGTAACTCTCAGTGAGAATAGGTGACCTAATGCTTTGGTGTCTATGGCTTCCTTTTTCCATTTATAGTCAGATGTGCCCTCCTTCTAGCTCCATTTTGTTAAATCAAGTGTTGTACACCTAAGTCAAGAAGGAGTAAGTGACTCAAATAGGGGCCCTTTAATATCCCAAGTGGTTTGGAGTAGTCACCAGTGGTAGGTTTATAGGCTCCGTCGGCCTTGGATCATTTATTCTGATGAAGGAGTGAATATGGGAAAAACTAATCCTAATATAAACTACAATTATCTTATACTAATCTAGATTAATCCTACACTAATATATAATTAAAATAAAATACAATTAAATTCAAGTTAGCTATGCAAATGAAATGATGGGAATCAATGAGCCTAAATATGATATGAGTACGAAAACAAAAGGCCGATGTTTTCACTGTTAATAAACTACGATATACTAAGTAATCCTAATTTATATATTTAATTTAGAAATTATAATTAATAAATATAATGTTGTAACTACTCCTGGATAATCAAGATATGATACGAAATGTACACAAATATGTTACAACAAATAAAGTAGGACAAAACATAGTGTAACTGGATCAAAAGGGAGATGCATTGTTGATAAACTTTGCAAGTTGTGTTTATCAAATAAAATCAAATTATGTTCCTAAATGCAACTATAAATTAAAGTATAACTAATTATTAGGGTAAATAACAAAAGTATAACTAATTATTAGGGTAAATAACAAAAGAACAGATAATAAAAAAAAACAAGTTCCTTATTCTCATAGATAAACACAGATCAACTATGTTTTCTTTTCAGATTTTACATAAAGAATAAATACAAAGGCCAATTAATATATAATTCTAATTATTTTTTTTCCAAGACAGATAAAAGGGAAAACTATAAATTATCTCTGTTAAATTCACATACTTTAATCACTGGATTTACAGAAACAATCAATAAAACCTATTAGCTAAAGTAATAATATGAGTGAGACAATCATCTACAAAAACAACATTACTATCAATTTGTAAAGAAGAAATGATGTTTTCTGTCAACTATAATATCTCGAAAATACTCACAAAAGTTTAAATTAAACTAATGCCAATACCAAGACTACTTCTTAGGACACAAGTCACTAAATCAGAATGTCAGTCATATGAAACAATTACAAATTGAAATAATGTTTTATAAATAAAGAAATGTGATTAGAACAATTGTTTTCTTTAATAATAAAATCATCAAGCAAATAACATCATCTTCTAGATCTCGAAAATAAATTACAAGATAATAAAGAAGATATTCATATGACCATGGAACATAATGTCAAAAGAACCAGATTGAATGCAATCAAATCAATGAACTTGTATTGAAATTATTCCATAGTAAACACTTAACCAACATTTCCTTGTCCAAAAATTTCCCCTTTCAGATCCCCCTTTTCATCAAAATTATGGGTGTATATACACATAGGATCACAACCTTTTGAGATGAAATAAAAAATAAAAAAATTTCTTTTTAACAGTCGAGTACAAAAGAAAAAGGATAATTTTGTAGTTTTAGGCCTTGAATGATCAAATTGAAATGAAATAAGTGGTAGACAGAGTTATCATACAAAACTAAGAGAAGGCAGACAGTGATCAAGAGTATCCATGGTTGTGAAGTCTAAGACAATTATCTTGCACCCATGGAATACCTTCCACAGAAGGAAGATAAAATTTAACAAACTGATAATAACACTAAAATGATGTTGCTACAAAATATACAATTTTGTAGTGACATTTTATTTACACATAGTAAAAAAAGATTGAAACAAAGCATACCTGAAACACTTCACATGCATAGATAAAAACAAATTCACTATTTATCTGCATCTTATCCCTCTAATTATGAGGAAATAGTGACTTTGAGATTCAAATATTTAATCACGATGTGAGTATCCTTTGATTGGGTTTTACCCTTGACACTGGATGAATTTTGTTCTTTATAATTATCCATCACTTGGAATGAGGCTCTTAGTTGGTTATTCTCATAAATTAGTTAGATAATCCAATGTTTTAAATGAGGGACCATAGCCATGTATTGTTTTTTCCAATATATATTAGCAATTAATTCATCTGAATGTGGAGTACCCAAGGAAGAATCGTCACAATTGACTATGTTGTCGCAAGCTCCCTTAGATTGGGTCTTGTTCTTTTTCAACAATGGCTCAGGATTAGTGTCCAAATCAAACAAGGGAATTTCCATAGGAGAAATTTTATGCCTTTTTCTTATGGCTCAATCAATTCTTCCTTGAAGTTTCTTTGTTTTAACCATATCCAATTTAATTTGACCAATTATTTGTTCTTGTGCAGGCTAGGAATACTGTCGTTTAGTCCAAGAAGACTATGTGAAGGGTTTAAAATCATAGGCTCTTGCCACAATTTCGGTAAAATGAAGGGAGGTTAAAATTTTCAAAATTTCAGCGTGATCCTAGTGCTTAGGCAGATGCGCCACACTCATCATGTGAAAATTCATTAGATAGTGATGGATTTGAACCAATAGGACAGGGGTGAGGGGCCATTATAGCATAAGAATCAACAGATTTAAATGGCAGAGGCTTATCATAACCATTACGGAAAACAAAGGAATCCAAGTTATCACCAATTTGAAGCAAACATTGTTTAACTAACATGTAGATTTAACTATGGGGGAACAAGGAGCTTTCAAAGTTCTTATTGTCATCTTTATAGGCCCTATACATTTTTGTTAAACTCTTCAACAAATAATAGGTTAATTTAAGCTTTCGGCCCAAGAAAACCATTAAAATCCTGATATGATACATAAAAACTATGTTATATCATCGTTCACAAGTTATATACCTATGAATTAAGTGAAACAACTCATGCCATTTTGGATTCAAAGATGATATAGACATACCTTTGACATGGTACTCACGGTCCTTACTGGAAAGCAGCTTCTTGCACAAAACATTTTAGACCACAACATTCTTGGACCAACATTCACTGTGAAGAGGAAGGTGTGTGGCTACCGCTACGAATTCCAGGTTAATTTTAATTTCGAGGTCACCCACATGGGCTCTTCTCCCATTAAAATAGGAAGCAAAGGCTTTCACAACTTCATTATTGTGTCCCTAAAGCAACTGTAAAAATTCTCACGAGCCGACTTGGTGGAACAGAGCCAAACACTTATCATTTGCTTCAACAAGTTCCACCCCAATGAGCTCAGTTCACACTAAGGGTGACATGTTGGGGATAAATATTAGAAATAGAGTGAAACATGGTGGAAAACAAAAATACTAGCCATCAAACCTTAAGCTCCGGAGCCCTCAGAACAAAATGATAAGAAAGGAAATTAGGTTTTTTTGGAGAAGTGTCTCAAACAAACGTGTAATGAATTCAAAATTTATCAAGTACTAGCTCGAGTCAGGGCCATGATGGCCTAGGGATATGGGAAATGAGTGGTGGTCTTGGGATGAATATCCATATGACATTGAGCATAATCACTATTTGACACTTGTGAATTAGGATTCGAGATTAGTCTATGAATAGGCGTGATAACATAACAAATCACTCGAAACCAGTATTGTCCATAAGTGTGAATCCATGGAACAAATCACTGAGAATCATATATTTTATTTGAAATCAGTGGACCATTAATCGGAAGATGTGATATGATTGAGTTGTCAAATGATGAAAATGAAATGTTTAAAAACCTATAATGGCACCAATATAAGGTATAAACCTTAGGTGATTGGTTCGAACATTAAAACATTTAAAATCACACTTCATAAGGAGATAAAAGGATTAATATGAGATTCCATATGATAGTTTATATAATTTATCCCACTAGCATTTCAAATTGAATTAAAGCTTCTACATAATCTTTGATTACTAATCATAACAATCAAAGGAAATAACCCTTATATCATTAATGACTGAAATAATGGGCCATATAATTTTAGGCACATCATGAACAAAAATGGAATTCGGTATAGAGATAAAAATGATTATTAGAGGAAAAGATGTAGAAACCAATCCAATACAAATCCAATGAATTCAAGAATGAAGAAAATAGTAAATGTTCTACCAGTCAAAAATAAAATCAAGTAGGTTGGCCAAAAAATAGGTGGTTATCCTAATCCTTTACGTAGATTAATGGTGAGTTTAGATTTTATTTGGTTTCATCTCATAATTTTTCATATTTATTGTAATGCCTCCTCCCACATTCACCCGAATTCATAAGCTTTCTAGGGTAAACATGACTTGAGTGTCACTATGACATGACCATACCTCCAAGTTCTAGGTAAGGAAGTGAGGCATATTTACTGAACACTTAATGGCATCGAACAGGGACTAAAGAACACTCAAGAGTTGGAAAAACACCTGAGGTGATCAATCCATTAGTTGGAACCCTTTCTGTCCGACCTAGATCCATAATAGCACCCTTACGTTGCATCCATGTGGTTGGAAGGCTCTAAAAAAACTCATAGGCTTGTCTCCATGTTGTTATGACCCAAATCCTCCAATTTTGTGCATGTGGTTCTAGGATCTAAGCCACTTTTTCAGGATAGCCTCCAGATCACTACTGAGAACTACATGTAACTTTCCAGAAGCATAGAAAAGATGACAACAATGCTAACCATTCAAACTCAAGAAAGAACTTGAAATAGACACGCATAATCCACGTCATACATTTAGTCAAACATATGGTAAACAAGTGAGACAAAAATCATGAATGCATATATGATCATAAACATATAGTCGTCATTTGAGAATCACCAATAAGGATCAATTCCCTCTCAATCTAGCAACAATAACACTTGTTAGCCCATGCACTCATCTACCATTCAATAAATTATCAAAACATTAAAATAGCCATAGATAGAATAGATATTATAACCAACAAATAACCAACATAGAAACAACAAAAAATTAACCATAATGTCAACATGATACCCAATGAAAGTGCTCATAGATCAAAATTGGAAAATAGCTCTTACCAAAATATGCAAAATCCAACCAATTCATGTACTTCCACATACCACCCAACCATATATTGGGTTGAACCAAATATCTCTTTAATCCAATCACCCTTGCGCCATATTCCAAGCATGAATGTGGTATCTCATGAAATAAAACAAGACAAAACCAACTAGGGCTTCTAGAGGCCAAACCACCTCAACCCTCAACCATAGTGATCTCACCTATACGGTCCAAAAATTACTAACGTCAACCAAATCAATCTCTACCCAAGTTTTCCAGAGATCCAAAAAATAGTAACTCAACCCACAGAATTCTAGGGCTCTAGAGCGTTTTTTCAAACCACAACTCCAAGGACTAGTAACTCAACTCACGAACAGCTCCAGAGCATTTTCCCTAACCTACAACTCCATCAACTAGTAACTCAACCCAAATTGTTCCAAGTCTTCTAGAGCATTTGTTCCAACCCACAGCCATAGCGAACCTCAACACCAATTAGAAAAACAAGTAGAAAACCCACAACACCATGGTTATTGAGGCAATGGAAATGAAATGTTGAAACCACTATCAATACAAAAAAATATCCATGTTAATGATAACACATAACCAAGGAATCACATGCATATACCATGCATACAAAAATCAACAAGGAAATCACACATGCAACCCGTTACCTGCAAAGTATACATGTTGTAGTTGTTGATCCAATTGTTCCATTGAGCTCCCTTGTTTTGACAATGTTGGACCCACCAACATTCAGGGAGTATCTTCGATATGAATTCCCAATTAGACCTCACACCATTTGCAGTAGGAGCCCCATCCGGAATACAACCCAGTTGCCGAAGTAGTGCGTTTTAGTGTTATGCCTTGGCTTCAATCATGCATAGAATGATATTCACGACTTTGGTGCAGAAAGTGTGTTACTTTGCAGAGGTTCAAGTGCATTGCATGAAAGGCTCTAATGCAACGAGGGGAAAATGAGGGAGTCCCTTAGAATCCTGTAATAGTACACTACTTGAAAGGAATACACGAGCATAAAATGCATCACAAGTTACTCTGCAAAATAGTTCAAAAGTTAACCATGATGGAAATATACAACAACACGCATTCAATAATATTCATACTAATGCAAACAAAATAGGTCATAAGTGTTATTGTAAGTGAAACAACATATATTGCAAACATTACAAGAACAGTCCTACTATATTCACAACATATGCATTAAAATGTGACGACTTTGAGGTTTTATTAAAGTGAAAGTCGCAAGAATACATATACCATTGACAAACCACTAGTTCCAATAATGGAACATGGCATGGGGGCGTCATGAACAAACCAATATTATACCACGTGCATTCATATTGGGGCATTAAAAATGGAAAAATCACAAAACAATATATCGGGGTTATAATGGGCCTAAAGGGTTTTAATATACTATATAATAATATATATATCCTAAGGTATTGTTTATACCATTTTTTGGCCAAGCAGAGGTAAAAATACACCATAGTTTTGGAGAATGTCGAGAACAACGCTTCTGCACATCACCCGCAACGGGAAAGGGTGGGAAATTTCATTGTTTGCAATCGAGCCTCTGTAACCCTAAGCCTTTCTGTGTTTCTAAGTTTTAACCATATGCATTTTTGCCTTTCAAGCTTGAGAAAGACACAAGAAAGACCTCCTTTCTTCCTTTCCAGCTTGAGGAAGACACGAGAAAGACTACCTTTCTAGCTTAAGCGAGAACTACTTCTTTTGGTAGAATATCTAAGCCTAGTTTTCCTGTTTCTACAACCAAGTAGCACAAGAGCCAAGCTACCTCATTTCCACCCACCCGACTACTCTCTCATTCTCATTCCGGAGGGAGTCCATAACCCCAAATTAATGTGTTTAATCCGGCTACTATAACCTTCATGATGTATTTTAAAAATGATGGGTTCTACGCATACTTAACACGAATAGAAGAGGAGGCGAGGAGTCAGCTTGTAGAGTGCAACAAGTGGTATCGGCAGTTGATTCAAAGTGTTTCTGATCATAGTGTCATATTGGAGTTTACCTAGCAAATCTCTATAATACACAGGTATATCCTTAAATAATGCTCTTGGCTCCTTCGAAAACATGCTCACAATTTCAGCTTCTTTTAAGAAAATTTGATAGAATTGAGACTTCAGAATGTCATCTTCTTCAATCTGGTTTTTTACTTTTCAAAACATGCTCAAAACTTTCTTCATGTAGCTTGAACTTCAGAACTTCGGTAACCTTCGACAGTGGTCTCAAAATAGGACTAATGCTCAACATATCCCCTTCAACTAATGCACATGAGTGGACTTTTTGGACATTGTCCTTTTAGGGCTTATGCACAGAACCATACCCAAATTTCGAACTATAGACAGAGGGTTTGGATTCTTTCTAGGATTGATATAATTGTCAATAGGAGGGCCTTGAGTGACTTGAAAAACTAGAAAAATCCATTCTTGCTAATTGCACTGATCAATAATGTACATAACAAAGTTTGCATAGATGTTCAAAAATTCGATGATTTGGAAGATGTAGACCTGGTGGGCACCTTTTTTTTTGCTCCAATGTCAAAAGGCGCGACTTCTCTTACACTGCTAGATAATTCTTTTGAATCTTCACAAATATGCTTCTTACACCTTTGCTATGTTAAAGAAGGTTTGAGGTCTTGATTGTAGAGATAAGAGGACTATGTTGATTTCTCCTTTTCGTTGTCCATGACTTGGGGAAACTGGTGTGAAAAACAGAAATACTTATGTTCCTCTGTAACAACAAATTAATCATCAGGATTTCATAACTTGTGTAATGTTGATACTCATTATCAGAAATTCCAATGTTTATTGCAAAATCCTCATTATTGTCATATTTGGAGCAAAGTGTCTTATCCTCGGAGGGATATTCTATCCTCAATTCTTGTGAGAAGTCTAGGGAGGTTAGTCAAACACTGTTATAACATGACACATTCTCAAAATACTCTCGACGGATGCTTTTGAAGGGCTCAGAATCATACTTCCTCTCTTCTTGGTGACCACAAAACACTAGTGGTCCATGCAAGTAGTGTATACAAATTGCTTCTACCTAGCCCAAAATATATGGTTTGATGATTTATTGATACTGATGAGAGGATCATTCTGAGTGTCAAGGCTATTGTTTTAATTATGATGATTATCATGGACATAATCCATAAGAGAAGGGAATTTTCTCGTTTTTAGTTTTCAAAATAAATACTGTGCCAAATACATCTCAAAAGTGCTACTACTTTCGTCTTCTGGATCTGCAACATTGTTTCATATGGGGCAACTAATAAAAACATCACTAACCTGATGCCAATCCTCTCCAGAAAGAGTGACACTTGTATCATTTGAACGTGGTGTAATAATGTCATCACATTTTTCATCGTGGTGCTCATTTAATTTTTCAACAATCACTTTATATTCTAGAATGACCCTCCTTGTCATTGCTGCCACAAGGTTGTTCATGTTACAAATTTCTAGTGTTTTCATATTCAAATTATGAACACAATCCCTCTTCCATATATGCTCCACTTTCATCCCCAACAATGTTATCATTTCCTTCAAAAATACCAAGGAGGCCTTCCTCTTGTAGGGGTGCCAGTAACTCTTGATATGTACCATCAAATTTCTAAACCTTGGGTGGCAATGCTTGAGTAAGCTTCCAACTAGAGCTTTGAGAGAATGTATGCTCTTTGGTATGCAAGAATGCTTCAGCCAACCACCATGCCCTTGTTTCAAAGAGAGAATAAATAACCTTATCATGGCATCTTCATGTCTTTCCATCAATTTCTAGATATGCTTCATAAATGCTAGGACATGTGGGACAATAGAAAAATAGTTCCCCTCAAACTGTGGAAGGTCCTTGCTATAGTTAGGAGGACATGAGTTTTGTGTGAAAAACTTTTATTCTCTTATACACAGAAATAAAATATGCCCAGAAAGTTAAGATGTGTATAAACTCATCACATGAAACTCATATTCTATAATCTCTCATACTTCCATGAAAATTTCATTACAAAGGTGAAATATTTATAGTGCAACCTATAACTACCTTGAGTGATGTATAAGATATTCCTTTACTAAATTCTGGATGGAACCTTCAACCATAATTACACCTAGATAAGTGAGCTGCTCTTATAGCTCAGTTGGATGAGACGTGTAACATCTGTATGTATGTACATCGACACACTAGTGAAATAAAATGGAGAAAATGATGTCAGATATCAAATATTAAAAGGACAAAATTTAATGTTAGATGTCAAATGTTAAAAGGAAAAAAAGAATGGGCAGAAAAAAATGGTTAAATTAAAGATTGACCCTTTAATCGTAATTGTGCCTAGATAAATGAGGTGCTCTTGTGATCCAGTTGGATGATATGTGTCACATGTGTGGAAAAAAATTGAATTCAGATGTGAAATGTTAAACATAAAAAAGAATGCATAAATCCTTCTTAACCCTGAATATTTTAAACACCAAGTTCTCGTTATGCACACATATTTTCTTATACTAGAACTTTGGAACATTAAGTATTACAGAATCTAACACTATATACTTTAACATTATTGAGAACCTGACAATTTCTCTTCACTTCATTTGTGTTTATTGTTTATTCTCTTGAAAATTGGGTGCCTTCTATGAGCATTATTATTCTTATTCTTTTGAGGTGTGAGAGGAAGAATTTATGTTGCAGATGCATGCAACACTATGAAATTTGTTTTCTTGTGATGACTTCTTTACTTTTGGTTGAATTCTAGTACTGATGCTATTCTCATGCATTTTGTTGTATATTCAACATTCTAATGGCAGTTGGTGTACCCAACTTGTATATGGTGGAAAGTGTGGATAGCTCCAAGGTGAGTTTGATGAACTTGGAAATAATTTATTATTTTCTATTTAGAAATTCCTTTTATATCTTATGAGGATTCTTGTAGGCCTGTATCAGATATAGATTCTTGTTTAAATTTTAAAGAGCGAATAAACATTCTGTTTCATTATGACATCTTGAATGGCTTCATTTGATGTAAACATTTTGTTGGATTAATCTATCACATATGTTCCAGATCAATAAGTATATTTAATTCCATCATCATTATCGTTAAGAGTCAAAAGGTAGTGTGAATATTATGATTTATCTGTATAAATCTTAACTTGTATTTTTGGTACTAATTTATGTGCAGTCTCTTCTTGTATCTCTGATTCTCAAATTCTTCTCAGCTACAATTTTATGTGTGTCTTTATGATAGAAGATTTAAATCATTTAGGAAGATGAAAATCATCTTAAAACATGAGAGGTAGAATATCTTAATGAGTATTAATTCCATTTGTAGGGTTCGTAGGGTATGAAAAGTTGGATAACAATGAAGGGTCTCTAGACTTGAGAATGCCTGTAGCCTAATGGCTAAAATTAGAGCTTGGAAAAATTCCCAAAACTTCTTCTAATTGCCTTCACAAATTCAGCTTAAGGAACTTGACATTCTTGCGGTAAAAGCAAAGACAAAATGATCTTATTTCTGCCCAATGTTCAAAGCCCTAACTCTGATACCATGTTGAGAAATATAGGGAATAATAGTTAAGCTTATTTTATATTTGGTTTCTTTTCAATCCACGACATTTTCCTGTGATATTATTATTATCATTTAGTTTTGTTTGATCATAAATACAAATTCCTCCAATAAGAAGATCACAATCCAAACACAATACCACCAGATGTAGGCTGCTAGCCAGGGCCAAAACCTCTCCTAGAGAGGAAAACCCAGAAAAGTCTCTTCTTATAGAATTTCAATGAAGACTTCCAAGATCTTGACCTTGACTTTGAACAAATCCCAAGTGATGAGCCAACGAAAACCCAAAATATGTCTCTGCAAAAACTAGAATGAGGAAACCCTAGTTCTTCCTTCAAACTCGCACGTGTGAGAAACAAAGACAAATTTTAGTTTCCTTCCATCAATTTGTTGGCATCCCAAGAATTTGATCTTCTTCCAACACGATTTCGCTGGATTATACCTCTATTTTCTTTGCTAGGATCATAAATAACTTGTTGTTCAATGTGTGTATCAAATTAGGTGAGGTTCTTATTTTTATAGGCCTCCATGAGAGAAAATTAGGCCTCTATAGGCCAACTTGAAGAGGGTTGGCTGACTCATCACTTGGAGGCTTCTAGACATGACATATTACATTAAATATTTTTCCTTCTTTCTACATGGGCCCTCCAAGGGCTATTACATAGGGACCTTGACTCTTGCCTTGACAACAAGACCCCTAAAGCATGCAATGGGTGCTTTGACCTAGGACCACAACATAATAGGCAAGAAACCCATTTCAATAAAATATTTTTTCTTTCACGAATATTTTTTTCCTTTTCTTTTCTTTTGACAAATTACATCAATAATTATATCAATTCATGACTCGAGAACAATTATGAAGACCTAAACTAGTTACATTTAAACAACTAGTGCCTTCCAGTGCATGTTAACACGGGTTATTTTTTTGTACAGAGCGTGACACTAGTTGTTGACGTATTGTACAACCTAGAAACCCATGTTAGTTTGATTGATTTTATTTTTCCAAAGAAAGAATGCATAAGTTTCTATTTCATAGTTTGGAAAGGGAAACCACACAAGAAATTTCGTATAACATGCCATATCACCACCAAAAAGGAAAAGCGTACCACCTATGATCTCTCCCGAGAACATAGCTAGAAGGAAACAAAAATCTTTTATGAGCGGGGTAGGTTGTAAATGGGAGAAGAAGGTGAGGAATAATGAAGGAACAAAAAGTACTTCTGATTTATTCTTGTCATGTTTACCTTGTAGCAAAATGCTTTATTATTGCATGTGGGTAGATTTTTGACAGGTTTTCGAATGGGAGCCATATCTTTCACTGTAATTCTCCCACTCCCTCACATGCCCTTCCTCCTGCAAAACCTTGATAACGTAGCTACTGCAGTAATGTTGTTGAGACCTTGATGTTATTAATGTGTTGTGGTAAATCAAGTTACCATTATATATAGTTGAGATAGATCTGAAGCACTTGTGGGGAGCTCTTGGTACTATAAATCATGTGAGTTTCCTATTTTTAATTTCTTATCATTTTCACCTTGGGAATATAGCTTCATCATGGTTTTCTAAGGAGCCATATTTGAACGTAAGTGAATTGTAAAGCACTAGAAATCTTAATTGTGACTGACCAAAGTCTCTTTTTTGTGGAAAAACTTTAATTTAATATTGGCATAATGCTATCATATTTATTTGGGTTGTTTGTTTCATGGAGGCTTTTGGTGGTTATAGGATTTGATTAGCAAGAAGGGTTTGCAAATCATTCAAAATTTATTGTCTTTTTCTCAAAATATTAAAACCAATATCTCTAGGGTGGTGATGCAAGACTAGTTCCCAGTGTTCACTTGATGGTCTCTCAATTATCCCAGAATCTCCAAGATGGATGGTAAGCTTTTAGAAAGCTTGAATTATTGCAATAAATGCTATTAACTACATAAGCTAAAGAAATTGTGTGTTTTATGTTATGCAAAAGGAAAAATTTATCTAACATTTGTTCATGCTAGGAGAAGTATAAAATAGGAAAGAAGTCATATTTTGAAGCTCTATTACAGGCTCTTCGTGGCCCTGATGTTGATATATCAAATGAAGAAGAAGAAATTAAGGTGTAGGGCCTTTGCTCTTTTAGCATTGCAATCCTTTTCTTTCTTTCTGCTTGTAATCTGAGGCTTATTTAGGAATTATGTTTTCCTTATTCTAGTGTTGCCATTTGTTACCTTTTTTCAACAAATTTTATGGATTTCTTGTGCCCTTGGACAATATTACTATGGAAATGGTACACTTGTAATTTTGACACAATCTTAGAAAAGCCTTTCTGGTTTAATGACCTTCAGCTTGTCATTTTATGTCATTTAAAGTAATAATTTATCACTTCCTCAAGCTTAAATTGCTATAGGGAATTGGAAATTGCCTCTACAAAAAGGATGTGCATGCAACTAACAAAAATAATTGCTTGATGACAGACTAGAATGAAGGAAAATCATCAACAAACCAGATTCAAAATATTTGAGCTTGTTGAGAGAAGATATACGCTCCCTTTTACTGTTAGTATTGGGTTGCCCCATGGTAGCATAAAAGCAAAGCATACTAAATGTTTTTCCTTGGTTTAACTACAAAATTAATTTAATAGTCTACTACTGTGAGCAATGTGAATTTATGAATTTGGATCTATTTTAATTTTTGACCATTTCAAGGATTATTTTTTGCAGATTGGCATTGGCTTTCTTCTACTACTTAACATGAAGTTAAGGAAGGTTGCTAACCTGAAGTAAGCTTTTCTTGAGGTGAATTTCAAATCATACATATTACTGTCTACATGAAATTATTTTATAACATGATGGTCTTTCGTACCATCGTTAAGATAGGGTTACTTGAATTTATACAACCATTACCTTGATCAATAATAACCCATTCTTTCCAGTTATTTTGAAACAAAATATATTCATGAGTTGATTTTGTCTGTAAATATCTCGCTATAAATTGAAATTCTATGTTGATTGAAGGGACTTGTTTCTCTGTGCTAGGAATTTTTTATTTTAGAACCATCAAAGTTTTTCTTTAAAAAAAAACAAGTGTTTTTTAATTTAATCTTGTGGAGTTCTAGAGACTATGAGGGTTGTTGCCCCTTTAGAAACTGATTTGTAGAATTGTCCTTACTGTAATCTATTTTCCACATTAGTTTCTTAAATATGAGTCACAACTTAATTTAGACAACCATTACCTTGATCAATAATAACCCATTATTTCCAATGATTTTGAAACAAAATATATTCACGAGTTGATTTTGTCTATAAATATCTCACTATAAATTGAAATTCTATGTTGATTGAAGAGACTTGTTTCTCTGTGCTAGCAATTTTTTTTTTTTAGAACCATCACAGTTTCTCTTTAAAAAAAAACAAGTGTTTCTCAATTTAGTCTTGTGTAGTTACAGAGACTATGAGGGATGTTGCCCCTTTAGAAACTAATTGTAGAACTGTCCTTACTGTAATCTATATTCCACATTAATTTCTTAAATATGAGTCACAACTTGGATTAAATTCTGAGCAGTTGGAACATTTCTTGGGCCAATGTGCATCATATGTTGAGTATTTTGAGTAGTCTTCATTTAACAAAATTCTCCTGATGTTAGTATTTTTTTGCAGGTTATGGGGTAAGGGGAAATTTACTGAACTAAGCAATGGATCCATTATGTCAGCAGGATTTATTAATTCTCTGATCAATAACCTGTCTAAAAATTCTCTATTACAGTTTATTGCAACATTGATTTTTTTTTTTTTTGACAAAGTTGGTTGCTGGTTATATTCCAAAAAAATTGGGGAGCGAGAGATCCATTACAACCTCGAGGAGTTTACACCACAGATCGAGGAAGTTGTGGTGTTGGTCTGAGAGCTGTTGTTCAGAGGGATCCAGTCACCAACGAAATGGTACTTGAAGGCAGGGCCCTCGTATGTTTCTAAGATTTATTCTTTCCAATGTCTAAGTTATTGGTTTCTTTGGAGTTGGAAATTGTTTTATTTTAGATTGAATGCATCATAGGTTTCACCAAAATATATCTTTCGACACCTTCGGATCAGTGACAGAAGTAATGGATCTTGTATGTGATGAATCAGGTGTGAATGTTATGGACAAGACAGATCGTACTGTTATTCATGAAGTGATGGAGAAACAAAGTGTCAGCATTGAAAAGGTGGGCATAACAACCTCTCTAAATGCATGGACTGTTGTTCTGGATACCACTACTACTATTATTATTCAGTTCGAAGGTAGCTTCGTATGAGGTCCTACCATGAATATGAGTTTGTGAATGTCATGAATTCTAGAGATAGGTCTCATGGAGTTGCATCAACCTAGTGGGACACACAGAAGGTGTCATGTATAGAAGCAAAGGATTTTGTTTTATCAATGTTTTTATAGAAGAAGATATTGTAATTGGAATGTTGTGCTTATTGGGGGATTCATTCACCTTTTTTTTTTTTGAAACTAAAGATTTTGTGTGTCTTTTCGTCCGAATTTTCCTTGTTAAAGTTTTTATGTGCTCTTTAGTTCTAGATCTTGGATAGAAAGCATGAGGTATATTTTCATTTTTGGAGCTATAAACCATTAGGATAGATTAGAGGATGGATAAATTTGAAACCTTTTTAAACTCCTATATTGACTTGTACAAAGATCCTAGTGCCCTTAATTTTTCTCCTATTTAGGAACTTGAATTGGTGCTTAAGTTAGCTTTGTAACATATGTATTCTACAAAATATTCATACTGATTTTTTTCAATTAAATCACTGAGGAACATACTAAGGTCTTCAAGACATGGATTTTATTATACCTGGAACGACTCCGAATTTCAAAACTATAGGTTTTCCTATGATTCAAACTAGGAATCCCTTAGAGTATCTTAAACTGTCTCTGTCCATATCTCTAAACTAAGATATTTTCTTGTTAATGCCGATAGATCCTCTTCAAGATGATAAGGATCTGTCCTTCCAGGCATTAATACAAAAGTACTACATTATCATGACATAAATACCAAGACTTTGATTGTCATCCCCAATATACTCCAGCATTGATATATATAAACTTGGTTAGTCATGCAGTGTTATTACTCTGTTTACTGGTCCTAAAGATGTTCATACACAGATCACCATGCAGACATTCCAACAACAATATAACGATCAATTCCAAGGCTTTCTTATAGAGAAAATCTCTACAGACATAATCCTAAGCACATAGAAGGGATTTTGTACTTCAATTATTTTGCGTTGTGGACAAATCAAGGCCCAGACATATGATTAACATATCACATGGATCTTATCATAATTAGTATGCAAATCATACTAAGAGTATACTCCAGGTCAGATTCTTGGTCACTAGATTGATGGATTATTACGAAGATGAATGTAGCAACACATATAAAATTGTTCAGAATATCTTCAATAAGGTTAAGACTTCACTGGATCAAATATAGATATCCTCCACAGGCTTCTCAATTTATTCCAGATTTGTAATGAATAGAGATGCTTACACAGTGTTTGTCACCGAGTTCAGAATGTTATATAGGCCGGCTTGTAGGAAAATGTTGTAATTGGTGTATGTATATGACAAGGGCTACAGGTGTCACTTTTACACCTTGAATTTGCACACAGTGATCTGCCAGATATCAGACTTCCATACTTCAAGCTTCAAGGCTAATACTTCTTAAAAAGGTAATAAATTGTTGACTTCGATAGCTGCTTTATGCTTAGTCTAGAACTGAGATCAGGGTTCCCTTTAAATGGAGATGCACAAGACTGCATAGGAAGAGAAGGTCTCCAATGTAATGAAGCAACCGAGGTTCTAATCAACTTCAATGTCTTCTTATTTCCTAAACCTTTCAATATTCTTGTACCACTTTAGTCACAGAAAAATTGCAGAGAATTGTTTGGAGTGGTTCCCTAAGAGGGCCACAAGAATGAAGGTCTTAAAAAAAAGATATGAGTCTGAAATTTCATTGGCATGAGGTGTCTTGAAGCTAGGACAATTTACCAAAAGATTTTGCTATTCTGGGATGAAGGTCACAGAAGATGGTGAATCTTGGAGCTCGGCCTAGCAGAGATCCACAACCTTATAACGTTCAAATGGAGCTTCACAAAACCAGACTTGCTAGATATAAGGCTTGTGATTTTAATGCCCTCCATACATCAACCCCAGTTTTGTGAACCTGTGCAACATAGTTTATAAGTTATAACTAGTTTTTTTAGCAATTGATTACTATGAGAATTAAATTTTTGTAAATAGAAAGGAATTATTTCATTAATTGCACTTTTTTGGGTTGCAAATGATATTTTTTAGCTTCTTTACAGGTGTTTCTAGACGTTTCAAATGCACACCCTAAATATACTGAAGCACTGCCTGGGGTGTGGATGGTATGACAAAACTAGCTTATTTGCATGAATCGAGAATTCTGCACAAAAGTCAACTAGATATGAACTTGATGAAATTTATGTGTGTGTTTTAGTTTCTTGAAAGTGACTACTCTATTGAGCATTGTGTTTGAAATTTTTGAGTGGTTTGATTTTTTTCACAATAATTGGCTAAGTTATATTGATAAGAAAGTTCTGCAGAATTTGTCAACTAAATATAAACTTGATGAAATTTAGGTGAGTGTTTTAGTTTCTTGAATGTGACTACTTTATTGAGCATCGTGTTTAAAATTTTTGAGTGGTTTGCTGAGAATTTTAATTTTTTAACAATAATTGGGTAACTTATATTGATAAAAAAACTACAGCTACAGCTGCAGCAGATGTTACATCACTATATTATTAAAAAAAAAAATCTCAAGCTAACTGCTCTACAGGCCATATGCAGTCTGACTACAAGCCCAAAACATGAATTTTATTGATCCTTATATAAATTTGCCTAGTTTTGCTTAATACTGTAAACCCTAAAATATATCCCTAACTTTCTAACTATTCTGAAATACAAAAACTAACAAAGAGCATAACAACTCACAGTATCCTCCAAACATTTGGTTGCTGGTTCACTTTCTTGGTTCATAGTTTCCACCTCCTTGTCAAATTGGTTGATAGTCTCTTCTCCCTTGAATTCTCCCCTGGATGAGTAGGTTGCCATCATTTTGTTAATGGACTGGTCACCTTTATGCAGATTCAGATTCAAATTCCAAAGGAGCACACACTCGGCTTCTACATCTGCTAATTACTTCTTCAAATTCAAAATTTGGTTGTTGGTTCACTTTCTTGGTTCATAGTTGCCACCTCCTTGTCAAATTGCTTGATAGTATCTTCTCCCTTGAATTCTCCCCTGGATTAGTAGGTTGTCATCCTTTCATTAATGGACTAGTCACCTTTATGCAGATTCAGAGTCAAATTCCAAAGGAGAACACACTCGGCTTCTACATCTGCTAATTGCTTCTTCAATTCCAACATTTGGTTGTTGGTTCACTTTCTTGATTCATAGTTGCCACCTCCTTGTCAAATTGGTTGATAGTCTCTTCTCCCTTGAATTCTCCCTTGGATGAGTAGGTTTCCATCCTTTCTTTAATGGACTGGTCACCTTTATGCATATTCAGAGTCAAATTCCAAAGGAGAACACACTCTGCTTCTACATTTGCTAATTGCTTCTTCAATTCCAGCAACGACCCCATATATTCTAACAGTTTTGAAATGCATGAAAAACTAACAAAGAGCATAATGATTAGCAGCACCTGTGCTTGCTGGTTCAGTTTCCTAGTTCATAGTTTGGATCTCCTTGTCAAATTGGTTTAGAGACTCTTATCCCTTGAAATTTCCTCTAGACGAGTAGGAAAATTAAATATTATTTAGAATGGTCTAGATTGTCTCCAAGATCAGGTTGGGCAGCTTAAGATCATGTCGGCCTAGAGAGGCATTTGTAGCCCCAGCGAAGGCTGTATATTAGAGGACTTCAACCTCCTCTATGATAGAATGGAACAACACATCTCATATATAGATTTGCGGTCAAGAAAATAAGTGTGAGGGTCTTATAAGATTTGCTTGATATCATATGACTGATAGTGAATGACAACAACATAGATCTTAATGATATATGATAGTGCCTCTTATGGTTAAATAATGACAGTTTACTACAGTAGGCAGGTTGGAGCAGATGTGATAGTGGTAGTAACAAAAGCAGTGGTTGTAGACATTGATTTTAGTAGTAGTGGTAGCTATAAACAATGGGAGCAGTAGTAGTAGCAGTTTCAGCTAGAGTGGAAAAAGTTAGTGGGATAGGTGGTAGTGAGAGTGAACAACAATGGGCATCAATGAAAAATAGTGGAAGGAGTGGCAGAAGTGGATGTAATGTACAATTTGACCCCAATACAATCCTACTTTTGGCTAAACATTTCGACCAATCTACTATAAATATTATCTATCTTACAAATGGGAAGGTTTCTTAGAGATATTTGAAGAAGTATAGCTAAAATGTCAAAATCACCCGTTTCTGGAAAGGATATTATTGATAAGGAATTAAAATAGACATTTCTACTAGTAAATCGATTATAAATTGGACAAATGCACTACTGCCTATTTACCATGGTGAGTTCTCCATAGAAGGATGACTTTTGTCTTTTGTAATTGAGAATTTCTTCTCCCAAAACTAGAGACAGAGATATAGGTCAATTTCAAGAAAATATGGAAAGAGATTCGAAGAAGGGCTCTATAGAAATGACAGGTAGGATGGAATTGAATGACCCTAGTAGGTCATTTTATTGTCATGGAAATATGGTGATTGTTATAATGCAACAATATGACTTATTGTTGTTGCACCACCAACATAAATAAGGGCATCACCTCTGTGCCTTTTCATTTGTAGGTTGTTTGGCATATTTTAAATTTTAATAGTATTTTGCTATGACAAACATAGTTTTATTTCCAATTCCAAATGATGAACAGAAGTCCTTTAAAAAGTGAGAAATGGCATGCTAACAAGCATGGAGTTACATTTAAGCCCTAAGCTTTGCCGGCCCAAAATCAAAATCAACAACACTTCAAATAACCGATCTGAGAGGTGGCATGCAGTTTCCACAAAGGCTTAAGGTCTTTCTCTGTGTGTTATAAAAAATAAAAGAGGATTACTCTGTGGCTTCAATTTGCAATCATGAATACTTCAGTTTCACATGTATGGGATGAAATGCTTTCCATTAGTCACTACGGAATGTATGCAGTTGTAAGTTGTGTTTTGACATGAGTTCAGGCAAGTAACATTGAATCTGAAAACCCCAAATGGACTTAAACATTAAAGATACAGAGTTTGGAATATCTGGGTTATTTTTTCCTACGTAATGACATGGTATCTGAGCTCTCTCTATCCAAGTCAGATCACACTTTAAAAAAGGGACAAGTGGAGTGGATGGTAGCTGATTAAGATGATTTGATTTTTCAGAACATATAATCGAAGTTAGAGATATTAAAAGACTATGTAGCATTCTTCAGAATTCATGGATCCAAAATTTAGAAGATTGATGCGTGAATTTTCAGAAGTATATATTCATTCTTGTTCGAAGACAGAGATCTTAAAAGACTATGTAGCATTGTTCAGAATTCACAACATTGTAGTCATAGTTTTCCTAAGGATATAATTATGTTTAAGTAATGGTTTTACAACCTTGGTTTAGCATCAGCCTGTAGTAATCTGACAAAGCTTCAGACTCATAAGCCTACTAGGGATTTATATATCTGTGGAGTTGATTGGAATTAATACTTTAGATTTCATGCAAATGATTCAACCCCTTTCATGTTACTGATATCATGGGTGTCTTCTCTATCATGACTAGAAGATTGAATCTTTAAAGGAGTTTCAATTTATGATTATAGTGAGACCTTTATTTAATACATATTTGAAGCTTGACCAAGGTAGCATCTGCTCAAGGAAAATATGAAGCTAATCAATTATACTTGAGGAATCATCACACTGAAAGAGTAGTTTTCATTGACACATGGAAAACAGAGAATAGTAGGTAAGTTTCCTCAGATGCATTTGACCAATATTTGATACTAGCTAACCAGATGATTTAAGTTTGTCTGAACAGTGACGCCAAAATATAGAATGATTGAAGAGAAGCAAAAATGGAGTTATTTAACATGACTTGGGTTCATCGATGTGTTCATAAAGAGACTAATATACTCTAAAGGTACTGAGCAAAATTGCAAGATTGTTCCTTTGAGCATGGTTGTCTTGAGAATTTTTATATGGAAGATTTGCTTGATATCATATGATTGACAGTGAATGACGACAACATAGATCTTAATGATATATGATAGTGTCTCTTATGGTTAAACAATGACAGTTCACTACAGTAGGCAAGTTGGAGCGGATGTGATAGTGGTAGTAACAAAAGCAGTGGTTGTAGACATTGATTTTAGTAGCAGTGGTAGCTATAAATATGACACTACCTACCAAATTTAACTAGTCCATTCTATTAGGCAAGAAAATTGTTGTTTTAATTCAGAGCAACGAATTTGACTCTTAGATTAATTGTAAATCCATTACATATAATATCTTATTTAAGGAAACAAGTAGGTTTTTCAACCTATACACGTGTCAAATCCTAAAATGGAAAGGCTGGCTAATACAGACACTTGGATTCAAAATATTGAAAATCATCCAAGGAAGCTATGACCAAGGCAATACAAATGGAAGTAAACTCAATTCAAGATAATCCATTTCATGCAATTGAAGAAACATGGCAAGTTATTGGCCGAATGATAGCTATTGCAGGTAGCGGCCCTTAGTTGAGTTTATTATAGAGAAAAGAAAGTGAAATAAACCCTAGTGAGGCAAATCGCATCGTTAAAGGAAAAAGTGATGATGATGTTTAAATTCTCACATATATGTGTGATGCATGATGACGTAGGGGAGGGGGGTAATCCATGTTGAAATATGTAACTAGGTTCGGTCTTCATAATGACATATGTAATCATGATTTTATGTATTTGATGTAAAGAGAAACATAAATTTATTATTATTAAATTCTTGAGGCATGGGTTTCATGCTCAAGGGAAATTTATTTTTAGGTCAAGCACCCGTTGAGTGCTTCTAGGACTTGTCATTTGGTCTACAAGTCAGTTGAGTCATTGTCATGTATGGAAGACTCTTTTGGGCATGTTACATATTGTAAAGAAAATTTATTTGAGTCAAATCTAGAGTCAAAGACCCTCCAAGGCCTCGACATAGTGCAAAGAACAAGTCGACCTCTATGAGAGGATAAGTCAGCCTAAAGCTAGCAATTAGACCTAGAGAAAGACCTATATATAAGAAAGACTTCAATCTCACTTGAAGGACTTACTCCATGTTAATGACCAAGACTTAAAGTATACAATTGTCTAGGATTTTGATGTATTGAGTTGTCTAGCTAGATGCAAATAAGTCTTGAGTCTATCTGTGTATCATAGATAGCTTGTTCTGAAGCTTATTAACAAATTTAATTTCAGTTGGTTGCTGCAAGATTTGATTCTTGAGGCAGTATGGTTAAGCATGGTGATTGATTATTTAATATCTTCACGATGTCTTGACGCTTTTGGTGACATAAGAGAACCTTGATTTGAAAATGACATTTATAGTAACCTTGTGGATAGATAATAATGAGGCTGTGAAGGGAAGTAATCTATCAACTGTGACCTATGTGTCAGTTAGTGACCCTGTTTCACATTTGTATACTAATGTTTAATGACAACATGGCGGATCTTGCTTTTCTCACAATAACCTTGGCATCTGTATAGCAGCAATCTTCTCTGTGACATGGTGACAATGATCCCCTTTTGTGAACACTGTTGAAGATTCATCTTGAGGTTGTTGAGTATAGTTGTTACAGTAATTATGACTGAAGATTCATATTGAGGTTGTTTATTATAGTTGTTACAGTAATTATGACTACATCTCCAGTGCTTCCAAATGGGCCTTGAAATTTCTGGTATCATTTTGAAAACACATTCTTGTCTTAAGCTAGTGAATATTGGGCTTATTAATTCTTCTCCAATCCAACCAAGATAGTGTTGTGACCCCATAGATCCCTCCAAATCTGAAATCCCATCTTTGAAATATGCTTACTGAAAGACTTGGGGGTAGACCTACCTAGCATGTTGATGTTGGGAAGGTTCATAAAACATAGCCACATAATACCATCTGTTTGAACTTGGGGGAAACTCTCTAAAATGCTTACAAAATCTTTTTGATAATCCTGAAAACAAGAAATATAGTGGTAAGATCTCTTTAAATCACATTACCAAGGTTAAAAAACCATTAATTCCATCCACATGGGTTGTTTCCAAATTATGTCTTAATAAAATATACCATGGGGCTCTCATTAAAACACTTAAATTAAAAACAACAGAGAACAATGTTTTTTTTTTTTCATTAAGGCAAAGGGAGGGTCTCATAACTCTCATCCTCACCTTGCCTTTTCTTATCTATATAACTCTTCAAAACTGTAACTTTTGTTGTTCCACCTTAATAAGACACTAGTTTGAGTACATGAGATTGTAGTTGGATTTTTGAAGAAGAAGCTTTCAAAGGGAAGAGGGTGTAGACTTGTGATTGAACACCTTATTTGGTGCAAACATATTCATAAAGATTAATCAATTGATTTTTTATCATCATATAGATCAATTTATATGTCATTTTATAGACATGCACATAATCAATCTTCCTAAAACATGGTTGATTTTTGTATGCCTTAGACAATTAAATACCACAAATCATAGTGAGATGTGCTCGAGTGTGGATTGAGTAATCACATTGTAGGAATATTAATTGTTAGGATATGCCGACACATAGGAAATAGTAAAGAATAACTTAGTTTAGTGTATATTTAGGTAAAGTGTGTTTCTTTACCATGTACATTTGTAACTTATAATCCGACAGTCACGATTTGTAGTGATCCGATGATTATCTCCCACCTCTGTATTAACAACACTTGATCCGTGGCTTCACACCTGATTGGTCCATGATCTCTATTTAAAGAGCATGGAGGGTCATTTTTTTGGTAACCGTTTATGAGAGAAACATATGTAACTTTTCTTTTTATATTAATAAATTTCTTGAAGTGGCCGCGTTGGCTCAGGCCGTGGACTGTTTCCCTCTTTGAGGATTTTAACCACGTGATTATACTAGTGTACTGATTTGTGATCTGTTGGTGAGCGGTGAACTTTGGTTCTTGATCTATGGAACTTACCCTCTAAATTCCTAAATGGTATAGAGCTATTTTGAGGGTCGCGTCTGTTGTTGATCAAAATCTGAAGTCGGTTTGACTGCATGCAAATGTCGTTTTGTACATATACTATTTCTGAACATTTTTGGGCTTGGAGAAGTGCTCGGTTGTGTCTGGAGTGTTTGTTACAGTGAGGAACACATTTCATTTCATGCGAAAAGGTTTGCGGCTGCCCAAGTTATGACAGATTAGATCTGGAGATATAAAGCATCTGTTTTGCAGTTATATTTGTTAATAGTTCTACTTATTTCGGTTCCCTATTTTTATTTTCAATTTTTAGGTTTTATTTATTTTCCGGATCTAGACCCTCTTCTCTATGTATGCTCTTTGTTGTGCGCTGCGTGCGATCTCGGCAAATCAGAAACAGGGAAAAGGGATTTTTTCGCTACGTATGCTCTTTCCCCACGTCTTTGTGCGATCTCGGGAAATCAGAAATAGTGAAAAAATTGATAGTTTCCGGTAAGGCTAATTGAAAATCTAACATTCTACATTTCGTTTTTTTTTTTTTCTCAGTTTTTGTGTTTTTTTGTGCAGGAAAAGGCATGCACACCAAAGAGTTAACCCCCTTCCTCCTTTCAAACAATAACGTGATCCTTTTACTATCTCACTTAGTGAGGGGTTAGTTTATGAGAATAGAGGTCTTGGGCTCAAGTCTCATTCTCAAGCTTCTTTTGTAAAAAGTTTTTGTTAAAAGGGGCGGAATTTTTTTTTTTTTAAACTGCACTTCATCCCGTTCCCGTAACTATTCGGCATCTACAACTCAGATTTTTCAAAAGGCATAACTTCTTCATCCGGAAGTCATTTTTCGAGCCGTTTTTTTTTTTTAATGGCCTAATTTTTTGAGATCTTTCCATTGGAGTAGTTAGTTTCAGCTTTTCTCAGCTTTAGGTTTTTTTTTTTTTTTTTTAATGGAAAGTGCATGCCCAATTATTCTTAACAGCACCGATTATTTCCAATGGCTACCTCACATGGTAAATATACTTAGAAGTAAAGGGCTTTATAGAATAGCCATAGGGTTAGAAACTAAACCTTCTGATGATGATAAAGTTGCTAAATGGGAAAATAAGCAAGATCAAGCACGAGGGTTGATAGGAATGTCCATTGCTCAAGATCTTCAATTTCATATCCTTGACATTGACACCCCTCATGAAGCCCTGGTTAAGCTAAATATTGTCTTTGGCATTCAAAATCAAATCAGGGCCCATCAACTTGAAAATGAGTTGCTTACTTTGGACCCCAAAAATTTATCCTCTATTGAAGATTTTTTGTCCAAATTCAAGACCCTCAGAGTTCTTTTAGAAGGTTGTAAGGTCAAAAAGGAAGATGGTAGCCTCATATATTGCATTATTACTAAGCTCGGCCCTGCATACTCTGTATTTATTTCCACCTTCCATTCCACTAGAGAAGCCATCATTTCTTCAGGAACCACCTACAAGAACCCATCTTTTGATGCCTTTTGTGATTCTTTGATAAGAGAACAAGAAAAACTCTTACACCTTGGTCTTATCACTTCTAGAAACGCTTCTAAGAAAGCCTTAGCAACCCAACATCAATCATATCAAAAGAATCCCAAGAAGCAGTATCCTAAAAAGTATGGTCCGAAACCAAACAAGGGTCCTAAGCAATTTCAGCCACAAACTGAAAAAGCAACTCACTAAAATGATAAGGCATATAAAAACAAAGGAAAGAAGACAGATAGACATTGCAACTTTTGCAATCGTGATGGCCATTTAGAGTCCAAATGTTTTAAGAAGATGGAAGCCTTAGAAGCAGCAATGAAGAAGCACAACATCAATTTGGAGCACTCTTCACCTTCATCTTCAGGAATGGCACTTTCTATTTGTGGTTGTCAAGCATCAAGATCTGGTTATGCATTAAATGTATCTTCTTCTTCTCATTCTCATGAGTGGCTCATTGATTTTGGAGCTTCTTACCACATGGCCAAAAATAAAGCCATGTTTTCTTCTTTAAATGATTGTAACACCAAACATATTTATGTTGGTGATGATAGATCTCCTAGTGTTGTAGGATCTGGAACCATTCATCTAGATAATGGTTAGTTTAATGATGTACTATGTGTTCCTACCTTGTCATGCAACCTTCTATCTGTTTATCAAATAACTCATTTAGGTGAAGGGAAAATAGTAGAATTATCACCTCATGATGTTGTAATCAAGGACCTCAAAGATCCTAAATATATTTTAGCTACTGGCATTGCTAATGATTCCACAAGGTTGTATAAGTTTGACAACTTTGGGTCATCATGTCTTCCCTCTGTTTTTGTTGCTCATAATGATGATGTGAGCAAACTTTGGCATGAGCGATTTGGTCACTTAAACTATCGCTCTCTTCAAACTCTATGTAAGGAAAATATGGTGACGGGCCTTCCTATGGTATCTTGCCAAGATGGTGTTTGCTCCGGATGTGTACTCGGAAAACATCATTGAGATAGTTTTTACAAATGTGCCTCTTGGCATGCTTCAGCCCCTTTGCAGCTTGTGCACAGTGATTTATGTGGTCCACTTCCTGTTGTTTCTTTCTCTGTTCACAAGTACTTCTTAACTTTCATTGAATATTTTTCCAGACGCAGTAGGGTATGCTTCTTAAAACTCAAGAGTGAATTTTTTAACATGTTCTTGGCCTTTAAGGCCTTTGTTGAGAAACAATCTGGACATCAAATTCTTAAGTGAAGATTAGACAATGGAGGAGAGTATGTTAACAACAAATTTATCAACTTCTACACTGAGCATGGCATTCAATTGCAACATATTGTTCCATATACTCCACAAAAAAATGGTGTAGCTGAAAGGAAGAATCACACCTTAAAAGAAATGGCTAATTGTATGCTTCAATCTAAAGGACTTGGCCTCAATTTTTTGGAAGAAGCTATTAACTGTGCAAATTACATAGTAAATCGCACTCCTACTAAGGTTTTAAAGAATATAACTCCAAAAGAAGCTTGGAGCTCAAGCAAACCAGATGTAAGTCACTTTCGTGTTTTTGGAAGTGATGCTTGCATATTCCATATGCGAAACATAAAGCCTTAGAATCTAAGAGTGAAAAATGAATTTTTATTCGATATTCTGAAGATGTCAAAGGATATAGACTTATTCAACCAAAATCCAAAAATATAATCATTAGAAGAGATGTAAAATTTGATGAAAATATATCGGCCTGCGAGCCTAGTTCGACAGGTGTGCCACCTTTGGCCTGCGAGCCTGATTCGACATATGTTCCATCTCTCTCTCTCTCTTCTATTTTTAATAGCATTCCTTCTTGTTCAAATGATGAAAATGAGGATGACAATCCTCCTCCACCTCTTGAAATTGTTCTTTATACTCCACTACTTCCAAGATGGGTCCGCTCTACTCGGGATGCAGTAGGTTCTCTTGCAGGTGACCCTGCCGATTGACGATGTACAAGTTCTCAATTCGAAAGAGCATCTTCCTTATTGGCTCAAGTTTTAGAAAAACTTGATCCATAAACCTTTGAAGAAGCCTCCGGTCATCCAGATTTGGATGAAGCTATGAATGAAAAGTATCATTCCTTATTAGCAAACAATACTTGGGATCTTGTTCCTCTTCCAAAAGGAAGAAAACTTGTCAGATGCAGATGGGTTTACAAAAATAAGTTTGGACCAGATGGAAAAGTGGATAAACATAAATCTTGTATTGTTGCTAAAGGATTTTCGCAAGTTGAAGGCATTGACTATACTGAAACCTTCTCCCCTGTTGCCAAAATGAATTTTATTTGCCTTGTTCTTTCCCTTGCTACCTCCTTTAAATGGGAAGTCCATCAAATGGATGTTAAATCTGCCTTCTTACATGGAGATTTGCATGAAGAAATCTACATGGAACAACCCCCTGGCTTTATCCAAAAAGACTCCAACCTTGTTTGTCACCTTAAGAAGTATCTCTATGGTCTCAAACAAGCTCCTTGGGCTTGGTATGCCAAAATGGATAGATTTCTATTAGATAATGGATTTTCTAGATGTCACTCTGACAACACTATCTACACCAAGAAAGTGGGTAAGTCCTTCACCATCCTTGTTCTTTATGTTGACGATCTTATCCTTACTGGTAGTGATCCAAACCATATAAACCATGTGAATTCTAGCCTCAAAAATAAGTTTGAAATGACAGACTTAAGACACTTGCATTATTTCCTTGGTCTTCAAGTCTTGCAATCCAAGGAAGGCATTACCCTCTCTCAGTCCAAGTATGCCTGTGATCTTCTACACCACTTTCACATGGAAGACTATAAGCCAGCCCTTCTCCCTTTCAATCTGGAGTCAATATTTTAGTCACTTGTACTACCCCTGAAGTTGATGCTACCTTATATCGTCAACTTTTTGGTAAACTTATGTATCTAACCCATACCCGTCCTAAGCTTTCCTTTCTCGTTGGTCTTGTTTCTCAGTTTATGCGCCAACCTCATGGAAGTCACTGGAAAGCAGCTAAAAGAATACTTAGATATATTCGAGGTACAGTTCAGTTTGGGATTCATTACAGTGCAGGAGCATCTCCATTGTTGGTTGGTTTCACTGATTCTGATTGGGCTGGTGACCCTGATGATACAAAGTCGACTACAAGATATGTATTCACTCTCGGTTCAGGACCTATTACTTGTTCTTTAAGAAACAAAGTGCCATCTCTCTTTCTTCAGCAAAAGTAGAGTATCATAGTGCAGTTGAAGCCAGCAAGGAAGCCATGTGGCTTCGTCAGATCCTGTCTGAATTTGGTCTCCATCAGCAGCATCCAACTACACTTTGGTGTGATAATTAGAGTGCCATTCAGCTATGTAAAGATCCAGTTCAACATCAACATCTGAAACACATTAAAATCCACATACACTTCATCAGAAAGCTCATTCATGATAGTGTTCTTGAAGTGCAGTACTATCCAACCAATTACCAAGTAGCTGATATCTTTACAAAGGCTCTCACAGAAGCAAATTTTACCAAACTTCGATCCATGCTTGGAGTTCAGGAAAGTTGTCATTAAGGGGGGATAGGCTCTAATTCCTCCTTCCTTCTCCTATTGTGTCACTTTTATAAATCCTTCAATCCTATCCCAATTTGTTCTTAAGGGGGGATGTTAGGATATTTTGACACATAGGAAATAGGCTCCTTTTGTGTCACCTTTGTAAATCCTTCAATCCTATCCCAAGTTGTTCTTAAGAGGGGATGTTAGGATATCCCGACACATAAGAAATAGTTAAGAATAACTTAGTCTAGTGTAGAGTTAGGTAAAGTGTGTTTCTTTACCATGTACATTTGTAACTTATAATCCGATGGTCACGATTTGTAGTGATCTGACGGTTATCTCTCACCTCGGTATTCATGACACTTTATATGTGGCTTAACACCCGATTGGTCCATGATCTCTATTTAAAGAGCATGGAGGGTCATTTGTTCGGTAACATTTTATGAGAGAAACATATGTAACTTTTCTTTTTATATTAATAAATTTCCTAAAGTGGCCACGTTGGCTCAAGCCATGGACTGTTTCCCACTTTGAGGGTTTTAACCATGTGATTATACTGGTGTACTGATTTGTGATCTGTTTGTGAGCGGTGACCTTTGGTTCTTGATCTACGGAACTTACCTTGTAAATTCCTACACTAATATGCATCTTTTATGTATATCACAAGAAGAAAGGTGAATTGTAGAATGCATGTGGGTTCATAAGAGAGGCATCATGTCATTATGTTAAGGATATAAATATAAAGGGGTGTAAAAAATGTTAATGAAAAAACAGATACCTACAATATCTAGTGAAAGTAGGGGTTTTTTAATTTGGGAAAATGAAATGGGTTAGTATTGGTAGGGGGTTAAATAAAGTGATTTTTAGAGGTATTTTCCAATATGTATTCAAACTAAGGGTATTTTTTAGTATGCCACGAACGCACGTGCTATGCCATAGGTTAATTGAGTGACGCTCCTGTGTGGCAGTCTCAGAAATGGGAGGGCCAGTGTAACTCTCAGTGAGAATAGGTGACCTAATGCTTTGGTGTCTATGGCTTCCTTTTTCCATTTATAGTCAGATGTGCCCTCCTTCTAGCTCCATTTTGTTAAATCAAGTGTTGTACACCTAAGTCAAGAAGGAGTAAGTGACTCAAATAGGGGCCCTTTAATATCCCAAGTGGTTTGGAAGTAGTCACCGTTGGTAGGTTTATAGGCTCCGTCGGCCTTGGATCATTTATTCCGATGAAGGAGTGAATATGGGAAAAACTAATCCTAATATAAACTACAATTATCTTATACTAATCTAGATTAATCCTACACTAATATATAATTAAAATAAAATACAATTAAATTCAAGTTAGCTATGCAAATGAAATGATGGGAATCAATGAGCCTAAATATGATATGAGTAACGAAAACAAAAGGCCGATGTTTTCACTGTTAATAAACTACGATATACTAAGTAATCCTAATTTATATATTTAATTTAGAAATTATAATTAATAAATATAATGTTGTAACTACTCCTGGATAATCAAGATATGATACGAAATGTACACAAATATGTTACAACAAATAAAGTAGGACAAAACATAGTGTAACTGGATCAAAAGGGAGATGCATTGTTGATAAACTTTGCAAAGTTGTGTTTATCAAATAAAATCAAATTATGTTCCTAAATGCAACTATAAATTAAAGTATAACTAATTATTAGGGTAAATAACAAAAGTATAACTAATTATTAGGGTAAATAACAAAAAGAACGAGATAATACAAGTTCCTTATTCTCATAGATAAACACAGATCAACTATGTTTTTCTTTTTCGATTTTACATAAAGAATAAATACAAAGGCCAATTAATATATAATTCTAATTATTTTTTTTCCAAGACAGATAAAAGGGAAAACTATAAATTATCTCTGTTAAATTCACATACTTTAATCAATCGGATTTACAGAAACAATCAATAAAACCTATTAGCTAAAGTAATAATATGAGTGAGACAATCATCTACAAAAAACAACATTACTATCAATTTGTAAAGAAGAAATGATGTTTTCGTCAACTATAATATCTCGAAAATACTCACAAAAGTTTAAATTAAACCAATGCCAATACCAAGACTACTTTTTAGGACACAAAGTCACTAAATAAGAATGTCAATCATATGAAACAATTACAAATTGAAATAATGTTTTATAAATAAAGAAATGTGATTAGAACAATTGTTTTCTTTTAATAATAAAATCATCAAGCAAATAACATCATCTTTCTAGATCTCAAAATAAATTACAGGATAATAAAGAAGATATTCATATGACCATGGAACATAATGTCAAAAGAACCGGATTGAACGCAATCAAATCAATGAACTTGTATTGAAATTATTCCATAGTCAACACTTAACCAACATTTCCTTGACCAAAAAATTTCCCTTTTCGGACTCCCCCTTTTCATCAAAATGATGGGTATATATACACATAGGATCACAACCTTTTTGAGATCAAATAAAAAATAAAAAAATGTCTTTTTAACGAAATCAAGTACAAAAGAAAAAGGGAAATTTTTGTAGTTTTAGGCCTTGAATGATCAAATTGAAATGAAACAAGTGTTAGACAGAGTTATCATACAAAACTAAGAGAAGGCAAACGAGTGATAAGGAGTATCCATGGTTGTGAAGTCCAAGACGATTATCTTGCACACATGGAATACCTTCCACGTAAGGAAGATAAAATTTAACAAACTGATAATAACACTAAAATGATGTTGCTACAAAAATCTATAATTTTGTAGTGGAATTTTTATTTACACATAGTAAAAAAAGATTGAAACAAAGCATACACCGAAACACTTCACATGCATAGATAAAAAACAAATTCACTATTTATCTGCATCTTATCCCTCTAATTATGAGGAAATAGTGACTTTGAGATTGAAATATTTAATCAATATGTGAGAGTCCTTCGATTGGGTTTTACCCTTGACATTGGATGAATTTTGTTCTTTATAATTATCCATCACTTGGAATGGGGTTCTTAGTTTTAGTTATTCTCATAAATTAGTTGGCTAATCCAATGTTTTAAATGAGGGACCATAACCATGTATTGTTTTTTTTCCAATACATATTAGCAATTAATTCATCCGAATGTGGAGTACCCAGGAAGAATCGTCACAATTGACTATGTTGTCACAAGCTCCCTTAGATTGGGTCTTGTTCTTTTTCAACAATGGCTCGGGATTAGTGTCCAAATCAACCAAGGGAATTTCCATAGGGGAAATTTTATGCATTTTTCTTATGGCTCATTCAATTCTTCCTTGAAGTTGCTTTATTTTTACCATATCCAATTTAATTTAACCAATTATTTGTTCTTGTGCAGTTGAAAGACTGTCGTTTGGTCCAAGGAGACTCGTGTGAAGGGTTTAAAATCATAGGCTCTTGCCACACTTTTAGTAAAATGAAGGGAGGTTAAAATTTCAAAATTGCAACGTGATCCTAGTGCTTAGGCGGGATGCCTCACACTCATCATGTGAAAATTCATCGAGATAGTGATGTATTTGAACCAATAGGAGAGGGGGTGAGGGGCCATTATAGCATAAGACTCAACATATTTAAATGGAAGAGGCTTATCATAACCATTACGAAAAATAAAGGAATCCAAGTTATCACCAATTTGAAGCAAACATTGTTTAACTAACATGTAGATTGAACTATGGGGGAACAAGGAACTTTCAAAGTTTTTATTGTCATATTGATAGGCCCTATACATTTTTGTTAAACTCTTCAACAAATAATAGGTTAATTTAAGCTTTCGGCCCAAGAAAACCATTAAAACCCTAATATAATACATAAAAAACTATGTTATATCGTCGTTCACGAAAGTTATATACCTATGAATTAAGTGAAACAACTCATGCAATTTTGGATTTAAAGATGATATAGGCATACCTTTGACTATGGTACTCATGGTCCTTACTAGAAAGCAACTTCCTGCACTAAAACATTTTAGACTACAACATTCTTGGACTAACATTCACCGTGAAGAGGAAGGTGTGTGGCTACCGCTACGAATTCCCGAGTTAATTTTAATTTCAAGGTCATCCACATGGGATCTCCTCCCATTAAAATAGGAAGCAAGGGCTTTCACAACTTCATTATTGTGTCCCCGAGCTAAATCGTAAAAATTCTCACAAGCCGACTTGGCGAAACGAGCTGAGACACTTCTCATTTGCTTCAACAAGTTCCACCCTCAATGAGCTCGGTTCACACTACGTGCGAAATGTTGGGGATAAATAATAGAAATAGAGTGAAACACGGTGGAAAAAAAATACTATCCATCAAACCTTAAGCTCCAGAGCCCTTAGAACAAAACGATAAGAACGGAAATTCGGTTTTTTTGAAGTGTCTCAAACAAACATGTAATGAATTCAAAATATATCAAGTACTATCTCGAGTCGGAGCCATGATGGCCTAGGGATATGAGAAATGAGTGGTGGTCTTGGGATGAATATCCATATGACACCGAGCATAATCATATTTTGACACTTGAGAATTAGGATTCGAGATTAGTCAATGAATAGGCGCGATAACATAACAAATCACTCGAAACCAGTATTTTCCATAAGTGTGAATCCATGGAACAAATCACCGAGAATAATATATTTTATTTGAAATCGGTGGACCATTAATTGGAAGATGTGATATTATTGAGTTGTCAAATGTTGAAAATGAAATGTTTAAAAACCTACAATGGCACCAATATAGGGTATAAACCACTAGTTCCAATAGTGGAATAAGAGAGTGAAAATTTTCACAATTGTTCATTTTGTGGAGAATTTTTGAAATAAATTATGTAATGGATTTATACATTGCATGAAGTTTTGCGTGGGAAATCCGCACATTATCGGTACTCGAGAAAGCATAATAATATGAAAGTGCTAAGGAGCCTTAAATAGAAAAGAACAATGGCTAGTTTGAATTCATTTCTATTTAAGGGCTTGAGCAATCATTTGATATCATTATATTGTTATGCTTTTTAGTCCCTCATGACGGATGGGGTTTCCACCGAACATCCATTATACAATTTATTCTTATAATTATCCAAAATAATATATATATGATTACACGACAATATAAAATATTACTATTGCAATTAAACAAATAAACATTGTTGGGATTGTTTGTAGTAACAATAGGATTCTATTAAAATTACGGTAAAGAGTAAGATAGAATTTATAGGAAAAAGGCTAAATGCCTTTGAAATTTTTAACAACTTACAACTAAATTCCTCGGCTATACCAACTTGGTCGAGTATAGGCTTTAGGGGGACTTTTCTTAGAATACAAAATAGTTCCATAATAATATGATTGGGAGATTGGCTCATGAGCCACACTCGTATTCGAGACAGTTGATTCATTTTCTGGTCCTAAAGTCCTTTAAATATGGATGTGTTTTTTTACAATTAATTGGAACCTTTTGAACATGGATGGGAAAATGGCCAATGTAGATAAAATCTTGACATAAAGCCTCGGTTATTTAACTTTATGCTTGAACAAGTATTTCTAATTAAATTTCCCATTTTCCCTTATCAATATAATACATATCTATTACTCTAGTTAGTAAAGAGAGTTGCATCCGCTTTCCTTAAATATGTATCTTTAGTTTAAATGGATGACAATTTTAAAGTTTACACTTGTCTTTATCCCTCCATATCTTGGGCTAATAGGTCTATGATTGTCATTTATTTTAGCATATCTTGTTTAGCCTTACTGTCATGCTCAACAATTTTAGAGTTTTTGTTGAGTATTATATTCTTATATGCTCTTACATAGGGAAATGCATGTCCTTTCTTTCCAAGAAAAGTTAAACAACAATGTTAGACATCAGTTCATGTAAAGGTATGCCATGTATATAACTATGAATGCTTGACATTGATTCCCATACTCATATTATGTTATGCACGGTGCAATGATATCCCCTCTTGTTTCTAGCAAAATTTTTTAAAGGATTGTGCATATGCTAGATAGTGGTGATACCAACATTCAACAATCGGACAACAGGAAACATATTCAACAACTTTTCTCGTACTAAAGAGTCCTCCTTCATTCCTAATTGGATGTTATTCATAGCCACTCCAATTGTTTGTAGTTGCCTTGGTATATAACATTTTATGCATTAATTTTGTAATATTCCAAATTAGAAAAAGCAAACGAATATTGAACACAACAATGGAAATTAGCAATGAAGATCAATACACAAATATATGAGACCAATATGGAGCCATTATATTAAGAAAATAAACAACAAAGGAGTGAAATATATTTGAGGAACAACTCATACAATCATGGAAAACAAGCCTCCAATGAATAAACACCCTTAATCATGAGATGTTGTTGCTATACAAAATGGCAGAGAAGATCAATACAAAATAGTCCTATTGGACATAGCTGCATCTAGAAACATGAAATGATATAAAAAAAACTGATATATGCCTCAAGATATGCTGGAAATAAATATCAAGGCTCTATTACACCTTTCCAACACAACCCGTAAAGGGTTTCCGGAAATACACAAAAATACAAATGGTGAATCGCAACCCTAGGGTCAAGATTCACCGCAATTGAATCATTTGGAAAGAGGTGGCTGAACTGATCTAGAAAAAATATGAAGCCTCCTCCCAATAGAATCTCTAAGTAAAAAGGCTGATCCCTTCATCGAAGATCTAACTCCCAAAATGATGCACTAAAACCACCCCTACAATTGCTCTGTGAAATAACACAATCTATGATTGAAACTATCTTGTAGAGGATGGTAATGGCTTGGACTGGTGCCAAATGCTAAAATGATGCCCAAAGACCTCCCTTGCTGGCCTCCCAATGGAAATAATGCTTCCTCCACTCGAAACGGTCTTAGAAAATGGCCATGTAAACCCTCCACGTTTACTCTACCCCTGCAACACAACACAACCACGGGAGAAACCGCATTGTAGAAGAAAGCTGAAGCTTGGCCTGATGATGGAATGTGGAAATTAAACCCAATAACCTCTCTTGAGTGGGCACTCAAAGTCCCCCGAGGATGAGGGCGGGATTCCCGCTTGGGAACACCCTTTTGCTAAACAACAAACGATCTCGCTAAACAGTTGAAGAGAGCAAGAAGTCATACTGGACCAAAAAAAATAATAATAATCAACATGATTTCCATGGATGCTATTCCCTTTTATTATATGCTTGGTGAGCTTCCTCGCCCACGGCCCCACTCATTAAAGATGCTACTTCCATGCAAAGACTCTCCCTCCAAAAAGCGCTTTGTCTCTCATTGATTATCCACTCCCTCCATACCAAACGATTGTTGATTTGGTCAAAATTGACCCCATCCATATACCTCATCCCCTATTCACACCTAAGGGTGCTTTATCCAACTAATTTGATGCTCCTTATTCACATTAGGAGTGATTTTATTCCTACTAAGGATATTTATGGGTCTCCCTACCCTCTTATTCTTCTAACTAAGAAGCAAAAAACAAAATTTAATATTCCAACTAGTGAAAGCTAATTGGGAATATTACAATCCTCCCCTCCCAAATTTTGCTTGTCCTTAAGCAAAACTAAAGGTGAGTCTCTGGAAAACTTCTCCTCCTCCCCTTGTGACACCTCCATGTGATAAGCTCTCCTCATGAACCAAGTGTCCCCCCAATCAATCCATCCCTAAAATTCTCCTCCCAAGTGCTCATGAGATGCATCTCCCAAGTGCTCAAGTTAACCAAATGGCTCATCCCATAAGGAAACAAGAGTTCTAATGTAGCAATCATGTATTGCCCATTGTTCTCCCCTGAAGCATGAGGCATAAGAAATGTGGATAATCTCATTCCCGATGGGAACATCCAATCCATGTGTCATCCCTCCAATCATGCCCACAACAATGATAAGAACATCATCAACATATGGCATCATAATCAAATTCATACTAGCTGACATATGTAATATCTGAGGAGGATAACGATCCCTCAAGTGGAACCAACACAATTTTACTCCTAACTTCCTTAGGATAGGATATGATGAGTGGTTTCCCAACCAATTTATTTCTACCCCAATCCTCTCACATGCTTGGAGAAGGTGAATGATGTGTGGTGCCCACGGGGGCGTCACTAACAAACCAATATTATATCACGTGCGTTCATATTGGGGTAAAAAAATCAAAAAAATCAAAAAACATTATATTGCCTCTATAACTAGAGGGGAGGGGGTTTTTTTATTTATTATATAAAAATATAAATATTTTGAGGTTTTTTTTTAATTTTTTTGGCCAAGTGGGGGTTATGAAGGTCGTGGGAAGGTGGGAAGGCAAAGAGCGCGGAGGAGCACGAGAGGAGAGGTAAATGAGATTTTGAGTTTTGGTTGGAGTTTTGGTTCGATCGGTGTAGGGTTCGGAGGCGAGCGGACATTCATGAACCATTTCACCATCGGGAGCGAGATGGAAGGAAAAGAGCGCGGAGGAGCACGAGAGGAGAGGTAGATGCGATTTTGAGTTTTTTCTTGGAGTTTTGGTTCGATCGGTCTAGGGTTCCCATCAACCATTAGGAGCGAGAGTAAATTCATGAGCCATTTCACCATCAATTTCACCATCGAGAGCAAACATTCATGAGCCATTTCACCATCATAGGGAGAAAGCTTCAATCGGACTTGACGTTGGCCCTAGTCTGGGAAATATCGGGCGAAGGGACCCGGCTTGAGCCCGGAGGAGCGGGGTTAGGGAGGTAAACACGATTCTGAGTTCTCGCCTATGATTGCTTCAACCGGTATGTGAGAGTGTTAAGGAAATATTGCGCGAGAGGAGAGGGTTGGTCTATGAGAGGTTTAGGGAAATATTGCGCGAGAGGGAGAGGGTTGGTCCGTGAGAGGGGATTGGTCCCCGAGCGAAAGTTAGGGAAATCCATACGAAATTGCGTGGAGGAGAGTGGGAGGAGAGTTTTTCAACTCTGAAGATCGACTCAGCGAAGAGGAAGACCTAGAGATCAACTTAGCAAGAGGAAGAGAACAACTCAAGCAAGAGATCTACTAAGCATTCGAGCGGATCGACTTAGAATTAGAGCAACTTGCCATCTCATGCCAAGAAGCTAGAAACAGGGTGATTAGTTTCCACCTTAAACCATCTAAATAATGTCCATAGTCATAATTCATAGCAGTTTTTTTTAGATATTTAAGATTAAGGATATGGTTTTTTTTTCCCTTAATCTTCGATGGTACCATTTGATTATTTGTTCTAACTTCATTTGCATTATCAAGTACATAAGTGCATCCAAACAACTCGGTTGAAAGAAATGAATGTGCTTAAGGCATGAATTCATTCTTCTATTGCATCGAAATCCATAATGATTTTCCATGGAAGATCATAAACACAGTTATCATTTGGAACAAGGACTAGGATCACATGCCTAGTATCGAATTCGATCACTAAAATAAACTTCGAGTTACAAGGATATAACAAGCAACTTGCCAATTTAGGTAAATAAATTGTTGTTTGAGAAGAAAATGTGTTAGCTTAAGAATAAATCGGTAGTCTAGTTTGTATGTCAAATAATTGTGACGAGAAAACCCAAAGATAGTTTTAAAAGGACCAAAAATAACAACCATTATCTCATTTCAAAATGGTGTATATATTTGTTGGCCATTGTCTATGTTTCTACATGAACACTACAATGTTGCCAACATGGAGGGAAAATGGAAAAGAGGAATTGTTATTCAACCTACACATTGCCGATGCCACATCCTTCTACTCACCCAAATTCTTAGTTGAAATTTCACCCTCGAATTCCTTTTGACGAGTGACCCGTAACATTCAGCAGTTTAGCATCCCGCATCAACCTCGAAAAAAACAATATCTTAGGTCTAGCAAGAAGAGAACTTTTACTTTCATATTGAGCAACAACAAAACCATTGACATAGATGTTAGATATGAAGATGGTATTTAAAGACACAGGGAACTATTCCAAGGCTTGTATTCGACCATTTATTATTAACGCAGGCATTGTGATTTCAGCATGCGACCTTTGAATGGAATGCAACAATTAAACTATGGCCCTTTTCATCACTTTGTAGTGCAATTAGAAAAGAACATCATGGGCACTTACAATGTAGGAAAATGCAACATCGGGGTCACGATTAGATTCGTGGTCCCGGTCGAAGGGGGATTTCTCCTTCTTCAAAAGTCGGGTTGTCCTTCATTTCTCTACTATTCTTAACAACGATCACAACAATCTCCGGACTTTTTTGCAACATGATCGGACAATATATTGTTGGTTACAAAGCATCATTTGTAGAGAGACGGTGCCTCTTGATCTTGCGGCTACCAATTGTGTCTCACGTAAACAATTGTCAAATTTTATTTTTGTAGACTGCGGTGGTATAGAATAGAGTATATGTCAAATCTCTCAATCACACAATGTGCAATTATATTAAAACACTTCATGTAATGAATTTAACATCTCAGAATAAAATAGTTAATACCTTCATCATCGGCTTATTCAGTAAGTTTTTAGTACTATTGTTCTCCATGATAGATAGATTTATAGGATGAAGCAAAGTCGAGGTTTCTCCTTCAAATTCCTTTCGAAATTGACCCAAGAGATGTACAACTTGAGGGCCCACAACCAAACCTTGCAGTGCCCCTTTATTATTGCAGCTCTATCACCAGTAACCTAAAATTGGTGAAATTGGTGATTTTAACATATCTGCAACTGAGCTATGCAATTCTCAAATCTTCTTTTCAATATTAAATTGTAGTAATCTTCGATCTTTCTAGGTTACATCTTTTCTAAACAACAAAATGCATATGAAGATTGTGATATCTAGGAGTCACGGAGTGGTCACACAGGATCCACCATCTTAAAACAAGGAGAGCTAGTATCTCCCCCTTCGTTTGAAGTTGGAAAGGATATGTAGGATGTGATCATAATGCCAACTAACATGCATGTTTCCTTGTAAAATATCCTTGCAGAGTGATCTTTCTAGGTTACAGCTTTTCTAAATAGCAAAATGCATATGAATATTGTGATATCTAGGAGTCACAGAGTGGTCACACATGATCCACCATCCTAAAACAAGGAGAGCTAGTATCTCCCCTTCATTTCCAAGTTGGAAAGGATATGTAGGATGTGATCTTAATGACAACTAACATGCATGTCTTCCTATAAACTATCCTTACAGAGTGCATTTTACCTGCAATATCATTGAGCCCTTAACAACACTGTGTTGTCCTTCAATCTTTCTGTCCTTAGGAAAAGCAACTAGCCTTCTTTTTCTTTTCAAGGATAACCTTGTGAGGAAACCTTAGGGATGCTTGTCCACATTTTTGGATGGCATCCCTAGTAAACCTATCAGTGTATACCAGAATGCATTATTTAGGGGGATTCAAATAGGGACAATTGTTGGCATGGAACTAGCCTAATGCCCAACAAGATGCGACAATAATTCTTTTGGCATTGAAATATTTTATTACGGTAACGTTATTAAAAAATTCAATCCATATTTATTAAATATCATAAACACATTCAAAACATGAATAATATACTTCAAAATTACAAAAATATCATTTATATATTGATGTCTGCCCAAATTATATCCTTGGAAAATATGAAACTATTGTTAATTAAGAAATTGCCTCTTTGTCCAAATTATATGTGTCAAAATCACTACCTATATTAGGATATACTTTATTCCGCATTGTAAGCTTTCAAAATTTATGCTTCAAATAGAATGAGTGCTTTCATGGCGGGTAATTTTTTTAATGAAATGTGAATATGCTCGACATTCAGAAAATGTTGAATATGTACACTATCCACTGAACCGTATCGTCACTATTATTATTGAATTCAAAAACTTTTGTAACTATCGAAGTATCTTTTTATACTTCCGAGTCTTTTGACATTGAATGCTATATTTCTATTAACGAGTGTGCATTTAATATGCTTGGCTACTCATTCAATTTTCAGTACAATGCTAAATGTTATGGAACCTATTCAGTGCTTTTCTAAAGAACAACTATTAGATTTTCTAACGCATCGGACAAAGTTGTAATGCACATGATCATGGAGCCAACAGAGATTAGAGTTTACATTAAGGAGTGTCTAAGGTGCATTCAAACTCACTCCTTTGGAGATTTATATGACATAGATATATAACATCTCATATGCCAGGAAATAGAGGAATAATTTGATTTTGGACATAAGTCTCGGAATTTAATGTCATACCGTCGTAGCAGTGATAAGATGTTGTAATTATTACTTCATAATTTCAAGTTATGTACATAATGACTTTCACACCACAAGATTTGACATTAAATTTTTTATTATTTGCTTAAAGGACACAACATACTAAAGGATAAACATGTAATAGACCTTCTTATATCCAATAATTTGGATCATGTTGGATTAGGTAATGAATCTTTTTATATGCAATCATTTGCATTGTGCTATGTTAGGTTTTGATTCAGACGATCAGACTTACTATTATAAATGTGATATAGATAAGAGAAATAATACATTTTATTAATTTCCAAGAATAAACCACAAAAGTATGTCGGAAGGACTAAAGATAGTATATCCATTGTCGAGTACAAAGTGGTTGTGCCAAGTCAATATGGTACGCAAGAGTAAGGATTATCGAGGAATGTAAAAGATGATTCAACTTAACAATTTACATCAGGTCACTGCATGCATAAATGAGCACTTAATCTTTGTATCTTGCCTTTCTATTTCTTTTATTCTCAGTCAGTAAAATACGAAGAATTTCTTTATATATCAAAGAAAAATCAGAATTGGGAAACTAAGAGCCAAGGCCTAGATGAGCAGAGTCTCGAAGAATTCAAAACTTTAGAATCCATTTCATACCAATGAACAGTAAAAGCTACGATGGTTTGGTTTTGACATGGTTTTTACCTCTTTAGGACACAAAAAATGATGTAAATAAGGCCAAAATTGAGGCAGATTTAGGGCCTAAGCTTGCTTATAAGTTTGTCAATGTTTGACTCAATAAATAAACTCTCAAATATGTTTTAGTACTCTGTTTTATTTCTAGTTTTAGTTCCATTTGAGGAATCCATCGATAGTACATTTTGAATCAAAGTGTTTCATCGCAATAGTAAGAGTTATTCATGTTTTTTGGAGATTTGAATTGAAAGTGCATACCTTTCTTCCTTGCTCTTTTTTTCATAATAAACCAATATGTTTGTGGAATTTTACTTACTTTTTCATTTATTTATGTGAAAAAACATATGGACTTGTCTTATAAAATTACTATCGATGAAGAGAAACTTGTCATTGGCATTGTCAGGTGTCGAGAAGGTTGTACATTTGCTGAAATCCGTGATGAAATTGTGGATGATGGAATCGTTGAATACCCTTTTGATTTTATCTAGGATGGAGTAGCTCTAAATCCAAAGCAAGAGAAGAAATGGAAAGTTTATATAACACTTTTAGGCATCAAGAGGAAACTAGGCACATTTGATGTGGAAACAAGGTTTTCAAATGCAGTGGAAGCAATACCAATCTTTGAAAACATTGAAGAGAATGTGGAGGAACCTATGCAAAAACAACCAAGAGTTGAAAATATGCCTTTGTTGTGTAACCAACTCCAAAATGAGAAGAAAAGAGATATCAACGCCTTAGAAATAAGCCACTTCGAGGGGGAAACCTCCAATACATTACATAAATGAACAATTCTTGGATGATACAATTTACAAAACCTCCTTTCTATATATAGGATTCCATGGGGCCACAATGCAATCCTAGTGGGGCCATAATGTAATCCTAGCCGACCTAACAATAATAATTTAAGGACACAATAATAACAATATGGGGGTTACAGGGGTACAATAATAACAATAAGGGGGTTACACTAACAACAATAAGGGACTATACTAGTAACATAGGGACCTAACATGCCCCTCTCCTTCAAAAAAGTGTTGTCCTCAACGCTTGAGTAGCTCTGGGTGCTTCTGTATAAAATTCTCATCCTCCCATGTAGAATCTTTAGTGGGTAAGTTCTTCCACTTGATGAGATACTCTGAAATTGATCGATTCTATAGCTGTCGAGTTCTTGTTTCCGTGACCGCTTCAAGTTCGAATATGATTTTTCCTTCCTCATCAAGTTATGGCAATATTGTTTCAACTGGAAGATTTTCACCTATAGCCTTCTTTAAGCATGAAACATGGGAAACTGGATGCATTCACGAAGAAGCAAGAAGCTCCAATCTGTATGCCATAGTACCAATCTTTTGCAACACCTTGTAAGGACCATAGTACTTTGGCAATAATTAATTATCCTTCTTAGCTTGCTTGAGGGACATTTGTTTGTATGGTTGTAGCCATAAAAATACCCAATCTCCTACATCAGAACTTCTCTCGCTACGATGTTGATCTGCATGTTGTTTCATTCGGTTTTGTGCCAAATTCAAGTTATCCTTTAAGAGTTGGAGAACTTCTTGATGATGCTCAATGTGATCTTCCACTGCTTGAACCTTCGAATTTTCCCCTAAATACGATGTGATGGATGGTGGATGATATCCATAAAGTGCCATAAATGGGGTCATTTTTGCTGCAGTATGGAAGGAAGTGTTATACCACCATTCAGCGAGAGGTAAACACTTGACCCATTGTGTTTGTTTATCAGATACAAAACAACGAAGATATCCTTCCAAACATTTATTTAATATCTCAGTTTGACCATCAGATTGAGGATGATAAGATGAGCTATGAGCTAATTGAGTACCCAAACAAGAAAATAACTCCGTCCAAAAAATTTCCAGTAAAAATGGGATCTCTGTCGCTCACAATAACCCTTGGGCTTCCATGTAGCTTTTGAATTATGTCCATAAATGTAGTAGCAACTGTACTTGCTTTAAATGGATGAGATAATGCACAAAAGTGTGCATACTTGGTAAGTCTATCAACTACCACCATGATGACACTCTTTCTTTCGAACTTAGGTAAACCTGTGATAAAATCCATTGAAATCTCCTCCCAACGTTGACTTGGAATGGATAAAGGTTGTACAAGTCCCGGGGTCTTAATTGTCTCAACTTTATTCTGCTGGAAAACCAAACATTCCGTCACAAAATTTTGAATATCAGATTTAAGGCCATCCCAAAAAAATTCTTTCTTCACCCTGTGGTAAGTTTTTAAAAATCCTGAGTGTCCTCCTAAAGGAGAAGTGTGCAGTTCCAAAAGAATCTTTTGTTTTAGTTGGGAATTCCTACAAAGATATAAGCGATCTTTGTACCATAAGGAATCATTTTTCCAACTAAATGTATCGTATGTACTAGGATCTTACTGCAACTTTTGAATGAGTGTCCATACGTCTTTGTCCTTCTTCCATTCATCTCTTGCTTCGGTTATCCAATCTGGTTGGATAATAGAAATGGCACAAAGCAATGCTTCCACCTCTTCATTCTTTCTTGAGAGTGCATCTGCAACAACATTAAGCTTTCCTTTTTTGGAGATTATTTCAAAGTCATAACCCAACATCTTTGTGACCCATTTTTGCTGCTCTTCTGAAGATAGTCTTTGTTCCAAAAAGTGTTTAAGATTATCATGATCAGTTTTTACCTTGAAGTGTCTTCCCATTAGGTAAGTTCGCCATTTCTTTAGTGCATGCAGTATTGCTAACATTTCCTTCTCATAAATAGGTTTCTGTAAATACTTTCCTTTGATTGGACGACTTTTAAAAGCAATGGGTCTTCCTTCCTACATTAAAACAACACCAATTCCATTTCCTGAGGCATCACATTCCACAATAAAGGTTTTTGTGAAGTCTGGCGTAGCTAAGACTAGTGCTCGACACATTGCCTCTTTAAGATGTTCAAAGGCCTTAGTTGCTTCAGGAGTCCATGAAAATGCATCTTTCTTCAATAATATTGTTAGAGGTGCTGCTATTCTTCCATAATTCTTAACAAACTTACGATAATAGCCTGTTAACCCGAGAAATCCTCGCAACTGCTTTATTGTCTTAGGGACTTTCCATTCCTTAATGGTTTTAATTTTGTTAGGGTCTACTTTAACACCCTCGTGGGATATAATATGACCCAGATATTCCACCTCTTGTACTCCAAAGAAACATTTGGATGCTTTTGCATATAATTGTTTCTCCTGCAATAGTTTGAGGACCCTGTCAACATGTTCAACATGATCCTTCCAAGACTTGCTATAGATTAGTATATCATCAAAAAATACTAGCACAAATTTTCTAAGGAAGGGTTTGAAAATGGGATTCATCAACCCTTGAAATGTAGAAGGTGCATTGGTAAGGCCAAAAGGCATGACCAAAAATTCATAATGACCCTCATGAGTTCGAAATGCTGTTTTTGGAATATCTTCACTCTTCATTCTAATTTGATGATATCCTGAACGAAGATCCAACTTGGTAAAATAAATTGCTCCATGTAATTCATCCAATAATTCATCAATCACAGGAATGGGAAATTTATCTTTAATGGTGAGTTTATTGAGCTCCCTATAATCCGGACACATGCGCCATGATCCATCCTTCTTGTGTACCAATACTACAAGAGTAGAGAAAGAACTTTGACTAGGTTGAATTATACCCGCCTCTAACATTTCCGCAATCATACGTTCAATTTCGCTCTTTTGGACATAAGGATATCTATAAGGCCTGATGTTTGGAGGAACACTTCCTAGAATCAAATGAATAGCATGATCATGATCATGAATAGGTGGGAGTCCTTTGGGAGTTTCAAACACCTTGGAATGATTATCCAAGACTTGTTGGAGATCTGCAGAAATAGATGATTTTGATGTTGGAAATTCTAGTGAGCATAATTGTGCAATTACGCCTCGTTGTTCTTTCTTTAGAAGCTTTGTCATGACATTAGAGCTTATTATCTTTCCCGGCTTCCCCACAATACCCCGTAATTCGACTTCCTTTCCTTCTGAAAAAAATTTCAAGAAAAGTTCTTGAAAATTAAAAGCTACCGTCCCCAAAGATTGCAAGTCATGACATTAGAGCTTATTATCCTTCCTGGCTTCCCTGCAATACCCCGTAATTCGACTTCCTTTCCTTCTGAAAAAAATTTCAAGAAAAGTTCTTGAAAATTAAAAGCTACCGTCCTCAAAGATTGTAACCATTGTACTCCTAGTACAACATCAGCACCTCCCATAGGAATGGCAAGCATTGGACTAGTCAATACATATTCCCCCATGGTTAGCTTGATATTATGGCATTTTCCAGAGCAATTTATAGTTCCTCTATTTGCAACCATCACTTGACATTCTGGTGCTGGGTATAGGAAACAATTTAATTCCTTGGCTACCTTACAATGAATAAAATTATGGGTGCTACCTGAATCAATCAACACTATTACCTTTTTCTTCTTGATATGTCCTTCTATCTTTAGATTTTGAGGAGTGGTAATTCTTGCGTATATCCTCTTCTTGTTCATTTTCTTCTTCCTCTTCACAATCTATGTAAAACAATTTCTTCTCAGCATACTTATGACCTTTGGTGTATTTTCTATCAGAACTGTAGCAAAGCCTTTTTGCTATTTTTTCTTCCAATTGTTGTGGTGTCAACCTTGTAGGTTGTGGAAATCTAGGCATAGAAACACTTCCTTCTTTATAGAAGTGAGTGGTAGGCTTCCTTGTCGCCATAATTTTACATTCAATTTTTCTTGCCAACCTGAATGCCTTCTCCAATGAATCAGGTTCCAAAAAGCGAACTTCATGTTGGATGTTATCCTTTAAAGTGCCTATGAAGAGATCAATCCTGTGTTCCTCTGGAATATCAGTTACCCTTATATTCAATTTTTGGAAGTCCTCAATGTGCCGCCCCATTAAACCCTTTTGTTTGAGATTTATCAATTGGCTAAAGAAGGTGTTGCTCTTTGTATCCTCATAATGTGCTATCATTTCCTCCGTAAAAATTGACCAATTGACAATTTTTTTATGGGAGCAAAGCCATCGATACCATACAAATGTATTTTGTTCTAAATGTAAAGTTGCAATGCGTACCTTTTGTGTGTTTTGCACGTTATGGAGATCAAAATATTGCTCCATCTGTAGTATCCATGTTACAGGATCCTTTCCATCAAACTTCCTCATATCCATTTTTGGAATATGGTGGTTCTTCCCACCAACATTCGAGTTTATGAAATCAGGATTAACATTTATTTTGTTCTCATCATGAGGTTCTTCTCCTATATTTCCGCCATTAGGAATCATTTCTGGTTTTAAGCTTGTCATCAAGCCTTCCATGTATGCTTTTAGATCACTCTTCATGTTTTCCATGTTGTCTTTCATGTCATCCATCTTATCTTCCACGCCATCCATCTTAGCTTCCACGCCATCCATTTTAGCTTCCATGCCTTTCTTCAAACCGTCCATCTTCACTTCCATGCCTTTCTTCAAAACTTCCATTTCATTTTTTGTTGCTCTTTGCGAGAGTGAAAATTGTTGCATTTGCTCTTGTAATTTTGATAGATCATGTTGCAATTCTTCATCTTCATGAGTCATACTAGAGCCTTCTGAAGGCTTAATGGGTGTTGAATTCTTTTTAGGGGCCATTTTAAAATCCAATATTGATATCTATTCTACAAGTTGCCCTTGGAATCAATTCAACTTGATTCTTCAAACAAGACTTATGTAATTCGAAAAAAAATACACACCTTTTACTAGCTTTTAGGAGCTCGATATTGAAATTGAATTATCTCTGTAATTGAAAATCTTTGATATATAAAATTCAGCCCTGTAGTAGCCCTCTGAAGCTTCTTTCAAATGCCACAGGTCTGACCTGATTTGGATTCTCCAAGACAAATTTGTGTCCAATCTCCCACAATGACCTAATTTTGGACTGGTTCAGTAGAGCGAACTTGTACGACTTGCCACGTGTCACTGTTTTGTTCTTTGTCTCTAAAATTGATATCCAAGAAACTAGAGGCTGTGTACTTGCAACCACTTTTGACAGAACTCCAATCCAATCTCCAGAGAGAGAGTTATTGAACTTTTCCCACGATCACCTCTTTGAGATGAAATTCAGGAGCCTAAAAAAGCACTACCTTCCACAGATCATATCTCCAAAAATATTGCGAACCAAGCTCTGAAATTTTTTGATGAATTTCCTCAGGATTTCAGTTTCTCACCATACGAATTTCAGATTCTGAACCTTCGTAGAAAACTTTTTATAGCGAACATGCCACGATGACCTATTTAGGAGCTTGAAAAAAGGCCTAACTTCCACAGATGATATCTCTGAAAATATTGCGAACCAAGCTCTGAAATTTTTAGAAACTCTTCCTCAGGATTTCAGCTTCGCACCCTAAAAATTTCAGCTTCTGAAACTTCGTATAAAAAAAGTTATAACGAAAATGCCACGATGACCTGTTTGGAGCAGCGAAACCCTAGAATCCCAAGCTCTGATACCAAATGTTGTGTAACCAACTCCAAAAATAGAAGAAATGAGATATCAACGCCTTAGAAATAAGCCACTTCAAGGGGGAAACTCAACACATTACATGAATGAACACCTGGATGATACAATTCACAAAACCTCCTTTCTATATATAGGAGTCCATGGGGCCATAATGTAATCCTAGTGGGCCACAATGTAATCCTAGCCGACCTAACAATAATAATTTAAGGGCACAATAATAAAAAAATGGGGGTTACAAGGGTACAAAAATAACAATAAGGGGTTTACACTAACAATAATAAGGGGCTATACTAGTGATATAGGGACCTAACAAATTAACTATTCGGTTGTTGTGAGGCAAATATCCTCTATTCTATTCATTACTCGACCCTCTGTTTGAATGATTTGAGGCTACAGGTGGCTATAGGTAGCTGAGAGGAATCAATTAGCCTCTGATATGGCAGTGGAGGCATCTCTGTGTGATAGATAGTTTTGATTTCTCCTTAAACATGGTTAATTTAGTGGATTAGGCTTTTGATTTTCAATCTTAGCCGTAATCCACCCAGAATGTGTATATAATCGTTTAATTATTCATCTCTGGTTCGATTAGGTCTTCAACACTGATACTATTTGATTGTTTTAATTCTCTGTGTCTTGTTGATGTGCAGGTGCTACAGTGCTTTATATGGCATTGGTGCTCATGATGTAATGATTAAACGTGGCGTCAAACCCTGTAGATGGATTCTCTTTGAGAAACAAAAGTCTAGAGGATCGTCATCCTCGACTTTCATTTTCCTTTATTATCTTTTGAAAAACCTTTTAAATCCTGCATAAAACAATAAAAAATAGAAAATCTTGCATTTTTGTTGGTTTAACTACTTTGGAGGCTGCGTTTAAGTTGCAACCGTTGGATGAGAGCATCCAACGATGGAGATTAGCTTGCAGGGGGAAAACGGAGGAGGTTTGGAAGAATGGTGCAAGATTAAGTTCGAACCATTGATCTGTGTTGATTAAAGGTCGAGATCAACCAAGGTAACACAACGAAGAAGGGCCACTTTTGATGAAAATAGAAGAAATATAAAGGAAATGGGGTTAAAATCCTTTTGTGGAAAAAATTACATTGAAAGGGAATTTGGGGTTTCTCGGATGATCGTGGGCCGTCAAATTAGATTTGGCCCTGAGATCAATGACGGAGATCGCTCGTTGAAAACCTTTGGATTATGGCAGAGGGCGATAGTGTAATGAGAGATTGAACACGAGCTGTTGATCTACAGAGATCAATGGTGGAGGAAGAACGAGATAGATCATAGTGCAAATGGGGAAGGGTGGTTTCGGGAGAGAAAACTGGTAGTATCGCGTGATGAAAAGGAAGGTAGGCGGTATTGCCCTTTCGAACGGGATATGCGTTCCTGCCTGACACATGGCATTTAAAAACAACTTATATCGTGTAATTTTTGGTGATTAACGGGCGTGTTGAAAGTTATGAGCAACTATGTGTCAGCTGTCAGATCTGGACCCTCAGATCAAACGGTGGAGAGTGAGTGCGAAATCGGCAAGATACGCAGGCAGAAACAGGAAGGGAGGTTTTAATCTAGGCTGTGGATGAAATATTGGACGGCTGAGATCAAACCTGAAGGGAGGGAGGACCCATAAGGGTCGAGTCTGTCGAGATTGTTATGAGTCGTTGGATGAAACAAATCAACAGCGGAGATCGAATCTGGGTTAAATGAAATAATACAAAGGCGGAGAAAGGGTTTGTTAGCCCCCCTATAAATTTTTGACAAGAAAACAGGGGGCTAAAATGTTTTTGAGCCTTCAAGGAATGCATTTCCCTCTGAAACACATCATCCTTGAAGCCTCTTTATGCCTTTGCCCTTTGATGAAACCCCCTCTGCTGATTTCCATTATTAAACCTCTCTGATTACAAATTGTGTTCCTAAAGGCCTTCATTTACCCCTTGCACCCCTGAAGAATTCCTCATTTCATCCCTTTTTCCCTTTGTCAAGGTCCTCCTCCCTTACCCCCAAATTCCCACCTAAATCTTCTAAATCCTCCCCATGCCCCTCTTAAATCATACACACATCCCTGTTGTGGTTTAATAACCCCTTCCTCCCTCCATCGTTACCCCTTTTGGCCTTTAATTTCATTGAAAATGGGCAAAAAACCCACTTTTCAACTTACATTAGGCCTTAGCCCCTTTCCGCTAGCCCCTCAGCATTTTCTCCATGAGACCCGAGCGCTAAAACCGAGGGATGGCCCGAAAGGCACTTATTTCAATTGATATCGAAAGAAATATCAACCATCAATCGGCGCAGATTGGATAGTCCTTGTTAACTCCGCAGCGCCCGTGGTCTACCCCGTTACACCCCTCCAATCGCCTTTCAACCGTTCACATAACCGTAGATCAACGGTCTGCAGTACATCTGTCCCGGTGGTCCCCGCCCCACTTGCACTGTTCATAAACCAGACGGTTTCTATCGCACCGCCTTTCGGAGGTAGGCGGAATTTTCTGATCGGCCAGCGATTCCACTCATCAAACGAAGCGTGTTAGGCGCACTATTTCAAAACCGCTACCTCATCGCACGTTATCGTTTGTCCGCGGATGCGTAGCGATATTGCTGTGAGCCGTCTGATCTGAGGGGACCCATCCAATGGTCATCGCTCGACAAAGCTGCGCGAGGTTTAACCCGAGGAAATCGTACCCCTGGCCCACTGTCCATCGCCCTCCGATGCATTTTTCAGCGTTGATCTCCACCGAGATCGGACGGTCTAGATTCAATCACATGCCCGCCATTGACCCGAGCCTGCCACGTCATCCGTCCACGTATCTTCATCGTTTTTCTCGCCCGTCCCCTTTATAATCCATTCAAAGATTAAATTTTAATGCTTTTTACGTTAAACGTCTGCCTCGACACCTGCCACTGTTTTTTGCCAACCTTCACCAGAGCATTTCTCCACCATTCCTCTGCATTTTTTCGCCATTTCTTCGCAGTCCCACTATCATCCTCGCAGTCGTCCACATCATTCCACCCCCATACATGTTTTTCGTAATAGATTTTCATGTTTTGTAGGTTTATCAGGTGGTAAAACCTGGCATGGTCCATACACACTATTATTAAGGCACAGTGCATAGAAGGAGTTGGATTTAGAGCCCGGTTTTACAGAAAAATGTCTAGAAAGGTGTCCGCATCATAGATTTCATCAAAGGACAGAGTTTAAACTCTGCAAACCCTATATGACGCCATTAAAGCTCGAATTGCACAAACTAAGATAGTACGGGAAGCATCAGAGAGCTCGAGGCAAGAAATAGAAGACTTTGGGATTTTTTCAGGGAGTTTAGAAGGCAGAGGTACCAAAATCAAAGACCCCATGGATTGCTCAGACGGTCCAATGCACAGAAAACCATATTAGTAGAGTTTTAATATCAGCAGAACGTTCTTCCATAAAAGGAAAAGGTGCCCATACATTTCTCATCCTATGCCGTGTTCTAGAGAGGTTTTCCAGCCCTGACGATGGTCCTATGTTGCCAGTGCATTAGTTATACAGTATGGAAAACTCCACAGTTGTTCATACACCTCGGTTTATTCACCAGAATTCTGCAAAAGGCTACGGCAAGTACATCAAAGACATACCTCGAGTAAATTGCAGCCTGACGAAGACCATTTTTCCGTCTGAAAAGCGCAGAAGACAAATGCTCAGAATTAAAACCAAATGGAGCCTCAGCTCTCCTACTGCTTCAAAGTTTTAATACCGCATTCAAGTTTACAACTACCATTTTTATTCTTTCTCCTATAAGAATTCTCGAGAACATATTGTAAAAGGTTGTTGTTCGGCTGTTGCCGTTGTAGTTAGAAAGGTTGAGTTCGACTGTTAGAATTGTCTTGGGAGGGATTAGGAGAGTAGTTGTTATGTAGTAGGCTGGGAGGAGAAGTTTGGATTGTAACAGCTATTGAGCTCAGTGTATGTGACTGGTTTTGCATCAATTAATCAAATCACATTTCACAGGATCCTGGTCTATTACTATTGGTGATTTTTTTTCTAACTCTGTTTATTATATTTTCATGTTGTTTCATTTTCTACTAGCTTGCATCAGAAATATGGCATAGGATTTACCCTCTTTAGGTACCCTATGTCTCTGCTCTCCTTGCCTTCAATTTTTTTCTACTAAATGTGTTATCTAAGGGTTGATTCCAGTTAATTTAACCAGTGTAGTAGTTCCTTATGCTGCTAGCTAATGTATGAATTAAATTAATCTGTTCTTAGATGTTCTTGTTGGGTTACGCTGGAATATTTGGGAATACTGGGGATTAGAGTTAGCCCTGTCCACTAGGATCCTTGTGCAACCAGCTGGCCTTTCTAAGATCCCTCTATTAAACTTATATCTGTTTTTCCTTGGAGCATGCTAAAGCTGACCTGGAGTTAAATGACCTCTGGTCCGATCTATAAGCTGCCCCTTTTTCCTCCCATTGAAATTTTCCTATGAGTATGTCCAAGAAGGTCTAGAGTTAAATGACCTCTGACCTGATCTATATACAGAAATTACGTTGTTTTCCTTCTCTCACTTTCTTTCCTTAATGTTCCATCTCACCATCAAATCTAAAAGATCCTTTAGTATTAGATGACTTGCCCTCTGAAAGCTTTGGCTAGTTGTTGCATGTAATCACCTTTCATGACTCCATAGCCCAATGGATGGCACTTTCTTGACCTATCCTCTTTGTTGAAACATCCTCCTGTTTTGTTCTTTTCCTCCCATTACTTTCTCAGTCTATGATCTCATGACCAACCCAGCAACCAGCCAACCAAATCATTTTAAAACCCCCCTTTGTGCTTCATACCTAGCCTAAAATCTCATTTTGAGCTTCAAATATATACCATTCTTTTCTCTATATTGGAGAGATCCCTGTCTGGGTCCAGGAGGGCTAGATCATAGGGCCCCAAAGCGGTTCTTATGTTGTCTCATCTTTTGGTCTTGCCAATCTGGCCAAAACATGGGAACCCCAACATAATGGCGACTCTGCTGGGGACAGACCACTCTGTCTTTAGATTGGCATCTCATTGCTGATGGTGGACAACATCCTGCTTCAAGCATTCATATACATCCATCTGGCGACTCCACACTCCATAACTCCCAAAAGACCAAATGACTCCACTGGTAGAAGACTCTGAACTGGTTGAGAAGAAGCAGTAGCCTTCTTTGCATAAAGCATGAATCCAAACACGGATAGGGATACAAAGTATGATGCTTTGTATGATCAATTATGTGAAATAACGGAAACGTTTGGTAAAGTGCAGGAGATGTATATGGCTAATATGAATGAAAATGAGGATTATTTAGAACATCCCATGCATCTCCCAGAACAAGAACAAACTCAGGACCTAGAAGATGAGCAAGACATGTATGATGCTCAAGGATCTATTGGAGATGAAGAGGAAAGTGATCAAGAACTTCCTGATTGCTTACCTGTGTCTTGTGTTACGCTGACTAGAAAATATCAGGACCTAATGGCAAAAGATAATGGGGAACGCTGCCTTGAGGAAACAAGAGACCACATGGAGGAGGCAGAATCTTATGTGGAAGAAGAGGCTCAAGAGAACATCCCGCCTCCCAGTCAGCGAACACAAGAGAAAGAGGACTGCTTCTCTTCTGCCCATGATAAGAGGGAAACCCCTCTTTTGACAGAAGAAGATATTGATCAGATATTAAATCAGCAGTCCACCTTAGAAATCTTTTATAGAACACACACTCTTGCCCAGTCATCTTATGAGTTTGATGATACAGATCCAGAAGACCCCTCTATGGATCAGGATGAAGAAAGACCTTCTAAAAATCCAGAAGGTTTGTTGGGTGACATTACTTACAGTTATGATTTTCCTATTTATGATCTGTTTGATGATGAGTGTTTTCAAAGGGAAGCCGAGCTTGCAGGACCATCATCCTTAGATTCATGGGAGGAAGATCAGAGCCAGTAATCTCAGATAAGTAATGAAACCAGTCAGCCTATCTATGATACTGATGGGGAGAGCTATGATAGTATAATAGCAGATGAAGATTCTTTGAATCTCCATTTTGCTCTACTATAGATCATCAGTGAGACTGGAAATCAGCAGCCTTTCCTTTTAGAAGAGGAGGAGGAAAGCAAAGAAGAGATTCTTGAGCAAGCTGAAAGCAATAAGCCTTCTTCTGAAAAAGAGGAAGCAATGGAACAAGCCCCTGCTCAAGAATACATAGACCTTCTCACAGAGCTCAGCACCTCAGAGCTAAATATACCAGAGCTCCAGGAGGATAACACTGTCATTTATGATGAGTCCTCCAGTTCATAAAATGAAGAATATGAGGGAGATTCTATATCTCAAGGGAGTCTTATTCTCCCTCCAGTGGAAGAAGAAGAGATCCTGGTTGAAGCCTGCTTGCCAGATATTCATAACCAGGTATCATTTCATGATCCTTATGTACATTTCCTGCACACATTTGAAGAAGGATCAAAGGTATTTTTGAGCAGCATGTTGCAAACAGAAAGAAAATTTTTCAAAGCTATTGTCATTGAACAAAAAGAGTGGGAGCTGCCCTGCCTATCCAACATGCTCAAGGAGTTGAGCAAGAAATACCAGTCATGGGATCACTTGATGGACTGGTTGCATTTGAAGACAATGTTTGTAAGCTAGGCTTGTAAATATTCTAGTTAGAGTAGGGTAGGTAGGAAAAAGCTCAAATAATCTCAGTATGTGAGCATGTAGTTAGTTGTTTTAATTTCTGCAAGGTCTAGCAAGTCAAACAGTCTAATCCTAGCTTGGTTGTTTTCAATTTCTTTCTTAGAATGTAGAGAAGAAATCTGCTAGACAGTCTAATCCTAGCAAATAGTAGTGTAGGTAGAGAAACATATGAGACCAACAGTCCAATATGGTCTCATGGAGTAATAAGGGTAGAAATAGAATAGGTTTATTTTATGTTTATAAAATAAATGATGTTAAGGGTCTGCTAGTCCAAATGCACCCTAAAGGAAAAATGCTAGGATTGTAGTCTGGGTAGGTAGATTGTCTGAGAATGTTTCTACTGATTTGATGTCTTCACAGTTTGTGGTAGCTGATCCAGGAAAGAAAAGAATGAGTCAAGTACCAGGCATCTGGCCTACACCAAAGATTTATCTTCTGAATTCTTGACTCCTTCAAGAAGAAGCCATCCCCATGTGGAGCCACTGTTAGCCCCCCCTATAAATTTTTGACAAGCAAACAGGGGGCTAAAATGTTTTTAAGCCTTCAAGGAATGCATTTCCCTCTGAAACACATCATCCTTGAAGCATCTTTATGCCTTTTCCCTTTGATGAAACCCCCTCTGCTGATTCCCATTATTAAACCTCTCTGATTACAAATTGTGTTCCTAAAGGCCTTCATTTACCCCTTGCACCCCTCAAGAATTCCTCATTTCATCCCTTTTTCCCTTTGTCAAAGTCCTCCTCGCTTACCCCCAAATTCCCACCTAAATCTCCTAAATCCTCCCCATGCCCCTCTTAAACCATACACACATCCCTGCTGTGGTTTAATAACCCCTTCCTCCCTCCATCGTTACCCCTTTTGGCCTTTAATTTCATTGAAAATGGGCAAAAAACACACTTTGCAACTTACATTAGGCCTTGGCCACTTTCCGCTAGCCCCTCAGCCTTTTCTCCACGAGACCCGGGCACTGAAACCGAGCGCTGGACCGAAAGGCACTTATCTCAATTGATATCGAAAGCAATATCAACCGTCAATCGGCGCAGATAGGACGGTCCTTGTTAACTCCGTAGCGCCCGTGGTCTACCCTGTTACACCCCTCCGATCGCCTTTCAACCGTTCACATAACCGCAGATCAACGGTCCGTAGTACATCTGTCCCGGTGATCCCCGCCCCGCTTTCACTGTTCATAAACCAGCTGATTTCTATCGCACTGCCTTTCGCAGGCAGGCGGTATTTTCCGATCGGCCAGCGATTCCACTCGTCAAACGACACGTGTCAGGTGCACTATTTCAAAACCGCTACCTCATCGCACGTTATCGTTTGTCTGCGGATGCATAGCGATATCGTTGTGAGCCGTCTGATCTGAGGGGACCCATCCAATGGTTATCGCTCAACGAAGCTGCGCGAGGTTTAACCCGAGGAAACCGTACCCCTGGCCCACTGTCCATCGCCCTCCGATGCATTTTTCACCGTTGATCTCCGCCGAGATCGGATGGTCCAGATTCAATTACATGCCCGCCATTGACCCAGGCCCACCACGTCATCCGTCCATGTATCTTCATCATTTTTCTCACCCATCCCCTTTATAATCCATTCAAATATTAAATTTTAATGTTTTTTACGTTAAACGTCTGCCTCAACACCTTCCACTGTTTTTCTCCAACCTTCACGAGAGCATTTCTCCACCATTCCTCTACATTTTTTCGCCATTTCTCTGTAGTCCCACTATCATCCTCGCAGTCATCCACATCATTCCACCCCCATACATGTTTTTCATAACAGGTTTTCATGTTTTGCAGGTTTATCAAGTGGTAAAACCCGCCATGGTCTATACACACTATTATTAAGGCACAGTGCACAGAAGGAGCTGGATTTAGATCCCGACTTTACAGAAAAATGTCTGGAAAGGTGTCCACATCATAGATTTCATCAAAGGATAGAGTTTAAACTCTGCAAACCCTATCCGGTGCCATTAAAGCTCGAATTGCATAGACTGAGACAATACAGGAAGCATCAGAGAGCTCGAGGCAAGAAATAGAAGACTTTGGGCCTTTTCAGGGAGTTTAGAAGGTAGAGGTACCAAAATCAAAGACCCTGTGGATTGCTCAGATGGTCCAATGCACAAAAAACCATATTATCAGGGTTTTAATATCAGCAAAACATTCTTCCATAAAAGGACAAGGTGCCCATACATTTCTCATCCTATGTCGTGTTCTAGAGAGGTTTTCCAGCCCTGACAATGGTCCTATGCTGCCAGTGCATTATTTATACAGTATGGCAAACCCCACAGTTGTTCATACACCTCGGTTTATTCACCAGAATTCTACAAAAGGCTACAGCAAGTACATCAAAGACATACCTGGAGTAAATTGTAGCCTGACGAAGATCATTTTTCCATCTGAAAAGCGCAGAAGACAAATGCTCAGAATTAAAACTGAATGGAGCCTTGGCTCTCCTACTGCTTCAGAGTTTTAATACCGCATTCAAGTTTACAACTACCATTTTTATTCTTTCTCCTATAAGAATTCTCGAGAACATATTGTAAAAGGTTGTTGTTCGGCTATTGCCGTTGTAGTTAGAAGGGTTGAGTTCGACTGTTAGAACAGTCTTGGGAGGGATTAGCATTGTAGTTGTTATGTAGTAGGCTGGGAGGAGAAGTTTGGATTGTAACAGCTATTGAGCTCAGTGTATGTGACTGGTTTTGAATCAATTAATCAAAGCACATTTCACAGGATCCTGGTCTATTACTATTGGTGATGTTTTTTCTAACTCTGTTTATTATATTTTCATGTTGTTTCATTTTCTACTGGCTTGCATCAGAAATATGGCATAGGATTTACCCTTGTTAGGTACCCTATGTCTTTGATCTCCTTGCCTTCAATGTTTTTCTGCTAAATGTGTTATCTAAGGGTTGATTCCAGTTAATTTAACCAGTGTAGTAGTTCTTTATGCTGCTAGCAGATGTATGAATTAAATGAATATGTTCTTAGATGTTCTTGTTGGGTTAAGCTGGAATATTTGGGAACACTGGGGATTAGAGTTAGCCCTGTCCACTAGGATCCTTGTGCGACCAGCTAGCCTTTCAAAGATCCCTCTGTTAAACTTATCTCTATTTTTCCTTGGAGCATGCTAAAGCTGACCTGGAGTTAAATGACCTCTAGTCCGATCTATAAGCTGCCCCTTTTTCCTCCCATTGAAAGTTGCCTATGGGTATGTCCAAGCAGGTCTGGAGTTAAATGAACTCTGACCTGATCTATGGACATAAATTAGGTTGTTGTCCTTCTCTCACTTTCTTTCCTTAATGTTCCATCCCACCATCTAATCTAAAATATCCTTTAGTATTAGATGACTTGCCCTCTGAAAGCTTTGGCTAGTTGTTGCATGTAATCACCTTTCATGACTCCATAGCCCAATGGATGGCACTTTCTTGACCTATCCTCTTTGCTGAAACATCCTACTGTTTTGTTCTTTTCCTCCCATTACTTTCTCAGTCTATGATCTCATGACCAACCCAGCAAATAGCCAACCAAATCATTTTAAAACCCCCCTTTATGCTTCATACCTAGCCTAACATCTCATTTTGAGCTTCAAAGATATACCATTCTTTGCTCTATATTGGAGAGATCCCTCTCTGGGTCTAGAAGGGCTAGATCCTGGGGCCCCAAAGTGGTTCTGATGTTTTCTCATCTTTTGGTATTGCCAATCTGGCCAAAACATGGGAACCCCAACAGGGTCAATAAGAGTCATTCATCTACAGAGATCAACGACTGAGATTGGTCGAAAAAACATTACAAAGATGGGGTGCATGAATTTAACCAAGGTCGGAAGGATTGATCTAGACCATCAAATGTTGACACGTGGATGGCCCAGATGCAATCTGGGCTTCGCGATCGGTGGGGAAACAAAACTGAATGGTGCCAATGCGATTGGCTTTGGACCGTCGATCTGCAGATCAGATCAACGGTGGAGAACGGATCGGAAGGTGACCAATCGGGGGTGGGGAAATAAAATATTAACGCGCCCAGTGAAAAATTCCCAATGCGATACAGCGTTGGCCATCGGATTGGCCCAATGATCAACGGCGGAGGAGGGCTTCGACCAATGAACGAGCAGGACCACGTTATAATATATAAAACCAAAATTTAATGAAAAACAAAGGTTTTTATGGTGTCGGGCGGGTTATATACATGAATTTTGGCGCCTGTCTATAGGGCCTGTGGATATGTGGAAAATGCAAAGGGACCGGGGCTTTATATTTATAGGGGCCAATCGGCATTGGAAGCACGGTGCTGGTCTTTCAATCTACCCATTTGGAATTTTCAATGCGAGATAGCGTGGATCGTCGATCGGGAAAAGATCAACGGTTTTTATCATTTAATAACATTGTACTGGTGGGTTTAATGTAAAACATAGAAAAAAGGGGTTTTTATGTTTTACAAAGGAAATTTACATCGAATATGGGTTTATTCAAAAATTTTAGGGCCCGATTGCAGGCTTTGAGGTTATATGAAGCGGCAATGGGGTCGGGGACTTATATACAAAGGGCTAATTGCATCGGAGGCTTAACGAAATAAAATAGAATTGCACTGGCCGATTTCTCCGATGCCATAAGCACCGAAAGGGTTTAGCACTTGGTTCTAGTGCCAGGGCATATGTGGGGAAGTGGTTTAGGACTTAGCCCAAAGGGGCTTAAGCCTATAGTCAAAACACTTATTTTTTATGAAATTTTCAAGATTTTTAGATGGATTTGGGGGTTTCGGCAAAGTTTAAAAATGAGTTTTAAACCTTGTAAAATGATTTTCATGAAGGGGAAAAGGGGAATAAATGAAAAATAGAGGAAATTGATGGGGGAAAAATGAAGGTTGGTTTTGAGTGGAGGAGGGAAAGAATGAGATTTTGCAGCAGTCTTTCTCTATGAAAATAGCATAATTTCTGAGTTCAAAAGGGAAACAGCAGTGGAGATTTAAACAAAGGGCATGATGTCTTCATGAGTCTTCAAGAGATAACATTTTAAGCAATAAAACCTATTTCTTGAAGGCTCCAAAAATGATTTAGCCACCTTTTGATATAACAAATTTTATAGGTGGCTAATAGGCCCTTTGCGCAGTCCTTGTGCAACCTCTCACACGTGTGGCTCAAATTAGCCTTTGAGCAATTTTTCTTAATTGTCTCTTCTACTAGAAGTGACTCTTTGGCCCTCTGAAAGACTTAATTCCCTTCCTATGGAAGCTAAATCAAATTCATTCCTAGCTAAATATAACTACTCTGCTTCAGCTATTGCACTATCTTTGTGCTACTTCTGCATGGATCACTTTTTTTAGTTCATGCTACCTCTCTCGATTTGGAAAAATTCGTCAAGATCATTGTCTCTACCCCTCACTGTCTGTGCTTCAATATCTAGCTCTCCGGTAACTTTTGATGCTCTCTGGAAATCGCTCTACCAAGGAAATTGAAACCCTCAATTGTCTCTGGTGTATTCTTCAAGTGCTCATCAACTTCTTCTTATAATCCTTTGTTGGATCACCAACGACCAATAGTAAAAATTAAACAAGGGCCTATATTAATGCTTAGTTGATCTGTGTGATTTTCTAGAGAATTATCACCTTGAATTAATTAATCATGATTAATTAACATGTTTTCCTGAGTTTAGACTTAGGAAACATTAAAAAAATAGGTTAATAATCTAATCAAGCCATCTCTAGGTGGAATTTCCAAAAACAATTTTTATATTACGAATATCTCATGTATTCTAGCCTCTCCACCAAGTTTCGTGACTAGAACACATCCATTGCTACAAAAAAATAAAACTCCCTCTTAGTAAGGACTGTGTTCTAGTGCTACACACCCTGCCACAACACTCTGTCTTTGTATCGTCTCTTATCATGCTACTAATGTATGGTTTTTTTTTCCCACCAACTACTACGTAACTCTGATGTTGCATTATTGTTGTTGCTTACACTTCCATAATGTTACCAACTCTACATCTGCACTGCAAGTCCCTCTCATTTTTTGTTGTTGCAACTGCAACTAATGCAACTAAGAAGAATCCAAAATATTGAATCAAATTTTTCAGTATGATGCGTCTTTCGCTTGAGAATTTTACTGCTACTAGCCTATGTAGTGTCATTGAAGAATTTGAGTTGTTGTTGACTTTGTGTTGTTGCCAACTCCGCACTGCGCTAGCCAACACCTAACTGCTACTAGTCTACAACTATCACTATGGTTCTGACTGCACATCTGGAACTGATCCATCCTGCTACTGAATATTGTTGGCCATAGCCAGGTTATGATCTATAGGTGGACACCTCAGTGGACCTATCCCAATCTCTGTAATCTACAGGACTACATATCCAATTTTCTCTACCTCTCTCCTTGAGGTATGGCTACAAGAATTGGAAACTCCTCTTCCAACCTCGAAGACATCTTGTCAATATTTGTGGGTGTTGTCACCTGGTCCTGCTTCTCTTTCTTGTCCTTATTCCTGAGAGAAAATTGATTACTTTAGTGACCGAGCTCACCACATCTGAAACATTTTACCTTTGACAAGTCCTTATTCTTATTCTTCTATTCCCACTGCTCCTGACTAACACCCTTAGATGTCAAGGCCACATTATCCTCCTCAATATTCACACCCTTGTTGTTTCTATCACTTCTGAAGCTCTTTAACAAAGCCTGCCTCAATTCCTCCTGTTTTAGATTGGACCAGATCCTATCCCACCTTAGCAAGGTATCTTTGCCCAAGATACTTTGTACAAATACTTTCCAATCCTATGAGACACTATTTAGTGCCACTTGTACAAGATTTGTGGGTTGAGCTGTAGACTCAACATCTAACAGTTGATATTAGACTTCCTGAATCCATGTGAGAAAGGAATATATGCTCTTGTCCTTCTGAATTATGGTTTTCCTCAACTTCTCCTGTAGCTACATCTTCTGCTGCTCGAAATAACTCCGAAACATCTCAAACAAAGAATCCCACATGTCCTTAGTCATCCCTTTATCTGCCACATGTGAGACTAGATGATATCTAATACCATCAATAATCATCCTATTGGCCTTCGCCATTTCCTTCTTGTACTCCTTCTGCTAATCAGCATCCTAGGAACTAGTACCATGCTTTTTGCATAGGTCTTCAAACCATATTCATCTAGAAGTAATAAAAACCTATCCTTCCATAGGAAATAGTTGGCGGCTCCCTCCAATCTATATTTCTCTCCAAGCCCTGTTGTGCCCATCTCTGAATATGTCGAAAACTCCCTCTTTCCCTCTACTTGGATGCTAGATCTACTATTCTCACTCCCTTCTAGAGTGAGAAAACCTACACTCAGCTACTGTCAATCTGCTGCTCTAAAAATCATACATTTGAGACTTGAAGTTCCCTTTGACATATTTTCCCTTTGTGTGTGTTTTTTCTCTTCCATGCGATGCTATTTTAGCTACTGCCAAACCCTCTATGTCCAACCAAAAATCTGCGCAGTGAAAATTTAATTTGTTTCTTCTCCCTCTGACTATTGAAATCACTATCATGGGCAAATCAATTTTTTTTCAACCCTGCAACTGAAAATTGACCCTCAAGTCTAGCAATTCGAACTGCCAATCTGGGTATGAAAAATCCTTAAATAATTTCGATCTATTTATCCCTCTAAGTAGAAAATTTATCTCCTATGCTTATGAGCTTCTTGGTTGATCACTCGTGCTCTAATACCATGTGAAAATTTCATCTATCACAACAACTGGAAATTAATTTTCTAATTATTAATTTATTTAACAATTTATTTGTTTTCTTCTATGGTAAATATGCAATAATTCACACTTTTATTTTCACAAATAAATTGTGGAAGAAAGTAGCGCTGGAAACTAAGAAAATATAGCACACATGCACACATAAAAATGGCATTGTTACTTTTAGACAAATGTCCTTGGAAAACCCCAACTTGGGAAAACTAGTGCAACAGTTGAGGGTTTTATTATTATGTAAAAGTGAAATTTGAGTAAAATCTATGGATTCCTAACTGTCAATCCAAACAACAAGTATCTGACAAAAATAATTTTAGAGAATAAATTCTCTCACACCACAAGCAATCACGACAGTGGCTCCTCCAGAAAAGCTAGTCGTCAAAACCCTAGCATAGGCCCTCTATGTAGTTTTTGCATTGCCTCTCACATGTGGCTCAAATCATCCTTTGAACACATCATCTTTCCTGCCCCTATTTTTGGAAGTGACTCTTTGGCCCTCTGGAAGACTTTCCTGGCCTCTGAAAGTTGAATTGAATTTCTTTCCAGCTAAATCATACTGCTCTGCTTCAGCTACTATGAAATCCTTGCATTGCTTCTACATGGATCACCTTTGTCACTTGTTGTTGCCTCTCTAAATATGTAAAAATTCCTCTAGATCACTTTCACTACCCCCCACTATCTCTTCTTCGTTCTATGTCTCTTCGGCAATTGCAGATGCTCTCTAAAAATTGAATTGCTAAGGAAATTTAAACCCTCAAGTGTCTCTGATGTGTTCTCCAAGTTCCCATCGACTTCTTCTTATAATCCTTTGTTGGAGCACCAACGACTAATATTAAAACTTAATCAAGTGACTAGATTAATTCCCAATCGATATATGCGAGTTTCTAAATAATCATCCCCTTGACGTAATTAATTATGTATTATTAACTAGTTTTCCTAAGTTTAGATTTAGGAAACATTAAAAAAAGAGTTTAATAATCTGATTAATCCATCTCTAGGTGGAATTTTCAGAAATGATTTCTAGGTTATGGAGATCTCGTGTATTCTAGCCTCTCCACCAATTTTAGTGACTAGAACACATCTGATGCTACAAAAAACTAATAAAAGGATTAATTGCAAGAATATGAGCTTGAGAATGAGAGGCTGAGCAAAACAATTGTAGAATTATATGGTCAACAAGAAGAGACTAGAAAATTGAATGGTATGTTAACCATTCAACTAAATGAAAGAGAAGCTCACTATGAGAGACTACAAGTTGGATTAGTCTCATTGATACATGACCTAGAAAGGGAAAGCTAAGATTTGTCTCAATATCAGAAGCTTGAGGAGAGCACAAAGGCCATGGATGAGATACTTGTTCAACAAAGATGCCCTCTAGTCAAGGTTGGTTTGGTTCTCAAAGGAAACAAAGGTTGAAGGGCCAACTTCCTAAGTAAAGACAGTTGGAGGTTCCAAAAACAACAAGGAAAAAGGAGTTTTTGGAAAAAAACAACAACGAGGAAAGAATCAACAACAAGAGAATACAATGCAACAACAAATTTGTAAGCAACAACAGTGAGGAGAGGAGAAAAAAATAACTATGTAGTAGCAAGGAAGAATGCAAGGAAACAACTCAAGCAACCATGGAAAGTACATGAAGAACTAACAAAAGTCCTTTCCCTCTCAAGAAAAAATCCCTTAGAGTAAAGGTATCTCTGGTCCTCAAAATCCCTTTCAAGGGTATTTGTTTATTGCAATAATTTTGGACATAAACCCATATATTGTAGGTGGCATGCAAGAAAACAAGATTTGTTGTGGAGTAACAACAAGGGAAAACATGTTGGTAGCAGTAGTGGCTTTAACAATAATGTTGTAAGTTATAGAAATCACTTTGCCCCATTCTTAAGTGATGTTGAATGCTACAACTGTGGAAATTTTGGGCACAAGGAAACAAGTTTCCTTTATGAGAATATTGTCCAGGTCTGAATTCAGTGAAGGTTGTGATCAAATCAGGGAAAGATCCTACAAAAGGTAGCACACTATCAGGGGTGGTGGATATTTTATTCTCATAGTATGTGACTTGGTCAGCCATAAAAAATTTCTCATCATGAAGGAACATCATTATCTTGAATAGAAAATATGCTACTGCAGTCATTTCATACATATAGCCTCGACTAAGAAGGATATTGTAATCCGATTATGCGTCTAGGACTTCTATGCCAATGAGCATTGTTTTACTAGAAATTTTTAGTGGAACATATTGGTATAGGCTAATGGGAGCATAAGGGTGCCTGTCATATGCTCTGATAGTGAGGTCAGATGGTTCATGTTTGAGGGATCCAATTTTTTTCCAAACTATTTTGGACATAATGGATGTGGATTCTCCTTCATCAACTATGCAGCGGTTGGTGGTGATATTCTGGATTGTGATCAAAATTTGGAAGTCAACTATCAATGGAAGACGTGGGGTAGCATTATCCAAGTCAAAAGCGCTTAAAGGAGAATCGACAAGGTCGATTGCACCTAATGCGGAAAGTTCAACTTTCCATTGGGTTGGGCATGTTTGAAAGACTTCTAATGCTGACATAGTTGAAGGAGATTGAGCTAAGTCATTGACTATGTTGTATTTGTGAGCAACCTTTGAGTTATGTCTTGTTCGTCATAAAGGCCCATTGACCATATTTGGGATGGGTTAGATAGGATTTCAAGGGATTTTCAAAGGTGTTATAGTTGTTGTAGTGGTTGAGGTGGATCAGTTGGGTTTTGGGGGAGTTCCATAATCCCAGTTCCGCATCTGGAGGAGAATTTCTTCCCTTGCCATGTAAATGTCACAACTTGAGGTATTCTGGGAACTTCCTCCAAGAGTATTATGATATTGTTTCTAGGAGGGTTCTTGTTTAGTATGCACCACTCCTTGATGGGAGAAGGGATTCTTCATTACTGCAGTTTTTCAGTTCTGACCCACCTTCCCCCCAATATATTTCATCTTTTTCAACTCTGATATTTGAGGGAATTGATGGCTATAATGAGCATATTCCCCACGGATGGCACAAGAATGATTATTCCATAGATCATAGTTCTTGTTTTTCCTTTCTGGTTTATTGTTGGTTTGTCCCTAGTTTTTATTTCGGTTGGGGTTGCCCCAAGCCAATGTCCTTAGAGGCTGTGGCAGATTGTTTCCCCCTGTCAGGCTCTATCTTTGGATTTTTCTTTCCTTTTTTCTTAGCAACGTTAGGTGGGTTAGTTGTGTCTGGATTTTTAAACTATTCTAATGTTGAGGGAGAGAAGTTTGCACAAAATTAACCCCTACATTAGCCTTTAGAAGCATATGCATTCTGGAAATACATAATCCCTTATCTTTGGATGCATATGCATTCTGGGAAGTGGAAAGCACTTCTGTAGTCCTAGGGGGGTACATATTTTCCTGTGTAGGAGGGTATTTGTTGACCTATATAGCAGGATTATACATAGGCATAGGTTGACATGGGTAATATCCTGTGTTTTGTGGTGGTGGTGTTGCAAGCGTGGCACCAAATGTTTGGATACTGTACGCATTTCCAAAATACTAGAAGGCATTTCCTTGTTGATTTCAGGATATGGTCCTGATCAATCCATCTACAGCACTAGACGTGCCTGGTAACTTTGGTTTAAAATTTTGCAGACAAGGTGCATCTGGAAGAACATGGTAGAGGCATCCAGATTGTGTGTATATGAGATGTAATTGTTGAAATTTGTTGACAGCCTCTTCCTCATTTTGTGGAGATGAATTCGCCACGTCTTTTGAGATTTATGATGTGAGATATCTTAAAAATAAGTTAGGAGGATTTTTGCTTCTAGATGAGATTTTCACAAGCTACAATGTTTCTGCCATTCATGGATGTGGTATAATATGTGTGTAGCAGATGTTTGCTTGAAATGGGTTAGAATTTCCAGTTCCGAGTCTTAACGGACCAGTAGTTGGAATAATGTAATGATTGTTGCGGCTAGAGAACCGAAGTTCCCATGTGGCCCAGAGGGTTGGCCTATGTACCATTTTGTTACAGTCCATACTAGGATGCGTTGAAATAGTCATAAGTGAATAGTGTCTTCCATGATACTATTGGATGAACACAAAATATGAAAGGTCATAACATGGTTTCTCAGATCTTCTCCTTTTTTCCCTTCAAATTTAGACACATCCGAAGGTAACTTGGTTGGCATGGGTGGCTAATTCGGTCCATGTGCGATAGGGTCATTAGTTAACTGACTTAAATTAGGGAGATTTAAGGAAGCTAAAAATGGGACTTGAAATTTGTTTTCCATCAAAAAATGATTTTGAACAACTATATGTAAAGGGGTTTTCTGAGAAATGAAAATAAAAAGTAAAGACTATGTAATTACTCTACTAATAGTGATAGTAATGAAACTAGGAAATCTGAACTAGCTAGAAAGAAATTCTAGAGATGAAGGCAATTCACTAAAGGCTGCTAATCACTTGGGAAATAAAAATTACAATGTTTTTTAGTCTCTTTGTAAACTGCACAGGTTTTCATGTGCACAGATGCGCATGTGCGTCTATCTGAAGAAAAAAAAAATTAAATCAAAATTAAATCAAAATTAAAAAAATTAAAAAAAAAAAATCATGTGAATGACAAAAAAGATTGAACAAACAAGCTTCTCAGCCGAAAACAGGTCCAGAAGGTCCTACAAAATTCCAGAGAGGTGATAAATGCACAATATAGTAATAATGCAGAGATAAGGTCTTGCAAAAACAATTTTTAGATTTAATGAAAGGGAACTAGTGGAGTCAGCCAATATGTATTGGTGTAAATTAGTAGAAATTCTTTCGGTAATAATCACATGCACTAGAACGTGGTCGACGCGTTTTGAACCAACCAATGTGGTTCATCACCAAGACTGATGATGAACCACATTGGTTGGTTCGAAATGCGTCGACCGCGTTCCAGTGCATGTGATTATTACCGAAAGAATTTCTACTAATTTATATGATGGATCACAAAAGCTTAGATTCCAAAAATGTATTGGTGTGTTTATTGTTATGGGGTACCAAAAGACACCTTCTTAGTAGTTGGTTTTTATCTACAAAGAACATACAGATAGAATTGGTTGTTGTTAGTGGACAAACATGAGTAAACAAAGCATTATAAATGGTGAAAACAATTCATGCATAAACATGAACTAAAAAATAGAAGATAAACACAAACAATGCTTAATGAAGAAAACAAGTCAACAAAGTAATGGAAAAGGGCTCCCTTTATTGACTGTTGAATGTAAAATAGATACAATAGATGAATAATAAACACTTGAAGAGAATGATTTGAGAAATGGTGCTCAAAATCCTCAGCAAGGAGGTTCTTTTCCTCAATCTTCTTGCAAGATTCTCCCCTCTCTCAAAAAAGTATAAAGACTCTCTCAATGGTAAAATCCTCTTCCCACTAGAATGTTGGATTTTTTAGGAGAAATTTTTCCAACATAACAATGCTATAATTCTTCTTGGTTTTTTTTATCCAATGGTCTGTTTCTATAGAATTTTTAATTTATCTTCCCTCTCTCGGTCCATTAATGAGAAAATGTCTTATGAGTAGGAAAAGAGAATCCTTTGGGGGCTGCATATCTCCAAGTCAACTCGAAATCAGTTTTCCTTGATTGGCACATGTCATGGAATCCCATCTACCAAGTGTGTGAAGTGGCCCCAGATTGTTGAGTCAGAATTTTGTTTGACTGCACGAATATCGAAGGAAAAGTCATGTGGTTGCTAATTTAATCCTTTGGATGGGCCATGTAGGTAAATTTTATAATTGAAACCTTTGGAGAGATTTTCAATATTGTACTTTGTTGTAGCCTAATTCGACTAGCTAAAAGTCCGGATGTTATTATTGCAACTCCTGGCCATCCCATGCATCATTTTTCCGAGACCAATTGCAAAAATACTTGCCCAGTTGAGTGTTAACCAGCAGACTTCGATTTTTAGTGCAATTCCACCTGGATTGCTCGTTGAATTTGCAAAAGCAGGTAGTTTGACTCAAGAATCAAAGAGAAAGCCATCTGCTATAGGAATAGCTTCCCTCAACCTTGGGGAGTATGCATTGCCTATGGAGAATATAATCAAAACTACCAAGATTCCTATATCTTGCTTCACTGGAGGCATGGCACCTGAAGCAGCACTTATTGTTGCTCTCAATTGTGTGGAGTTTCGAACTGGCCAGGAAGTAATGGACCCAGTTAATAGAACTATTGTACCATCATCACCCTTTGATGGCGAACCGTTTTCAGAAAAGGAGGAGCTTTCTGCTCTCAAAGCAGGCCTGAGAAAAATTAATATTTTTAGAGATTATGTAGGAGGAGGAAGAGCAAAGAAGGCTTGTAGAGAAGAGGATGCGAGTGATGGATGTGAATACGTGTTTGAGAATGATTCTATTGATGAATGTGATGAGGATGAGTCTGAGGATAAGGATGAATTTAGTGTTCGGAATGCCTTTAGCTATGAGACTTTGGCTGCAGCTAATCGTGTTGAAGGAGTTCTCTATTTGGATTTTAGAAAAGATGGAGATGATGACAATTGGATCATTAATCATAAAGCAAATATAGAGTCAAGTTCCAAGGTCATCGAGGAGCCGTGTTCATCTGACTCTGATTATGCTATTGTACAGCCTCCTTCCATGCGGAGCCTTCTTTCTTGGAAAAGAGGAAATTGAATTTCCGGTCACCACGAGCAAGGGGAGAGCTGCTGTTGAATAAAGAATATGGAGAAGAAGGTGTAGATGATATTGACTTTGATCGCCGATAATTATGCTGCCCTATTGACTTTTTTCCTTTGCTGTCTGGTTCGTGATTCTCGGCTTTTAGCTGTAGTTGCAACTAAGTCTTGTAGCAGTTACCAGGAATGGTCGTTAAGAACAGAGGATATGTTTTACAGTGTCATAAGAATGACAATGGAGTAGTGCATGACAGATGTGAATGTTTAGATTTTGGCGATGACCTTTTTACCATAGGCAGCTAGGAACAGAAAGATTTTATTAGTAGAGATGGTCAGATGAAGTGTTCATCCCAAGTTTTTCTTTGCTTCAATTGATTAGCGTAATGAAAAGGCTGCAGGGGAACTCATGGGATTATCTTTGTCATATGGCCTGTCCCTTAATTCAGTGTTATTCTTTGTAGTCTGGTTCTCTTTCCTAATGGAGAATAAGATGGTTTTCGTTGAGAGAATTAGACAATTTACAACTATCCCATCTGAAGCAGCGTGGACAATTCCAGACTGTTTGCCATCTCCTAACTGGCCCCATAATGGGAATATTGAGTTAAGAGAGTTACAGGTTCGCTACCGTTCAAACACTCCTCTAGTTCTGAAAGGCATCAGCCTGAATATTAAAGGTGGGGAGAAGATTGGTGTATTAGGTCATACTGGAAGTGGGAAATCAACCCTGATTCAAGCTTTGTGTAGGCTTCTTGAGCCCGCTAGAGGAAAAATAATCATCGATGAAGTTGATATAGCCAACTTGGGCCTTCATGATCTGCGATCTCATTTTGGCATCATACCGCAAGAACCTGTTCTTTTCGAGGGAGCTGTCAGAAGTAACATCGATCCTCTTGGGCATTACACTGATGATGAAATTTGGAAGAGCCTTGAAAGATGCTAGCTTGCCAATGTTGTTGCTTCAAAAACTGAAAAATTGGACTCTCTCGTGGTCGACAATGGAGACAACTGGAGTGTTGGGCAAAGGCAGCTTCTTTGTTTGGGTAGGATTATGTTGAAACGAAGCCGCATCCTCTTTCTAGATGCACAAATAGACGGTGTGATCCAGAAGATAATACGTGAGGACTTTACTACTTGCACCATAATCAACATTGCTCACAGAATACCCATAGTCATGGACTGTGACAAAGTTTTGGTTGTTGATGCAGGAATTGCTAAGGAGTTTGACAAACCATGTAAGCTGCTAGAACAACCATCATTATTCGGAGCATTGGTTCAGGAATATGCTACTCGATCATCAGATACATGAAACTCACAAAATCAAATCAAGCATTCTTGTCCCTCTAAAGACTAGATTTGTTACTTAAACAAGGCAATATAGATTAGATGACAGCTTGGAGAATCATAATCTTAAAGTTAGCTCACCATATTTCACTTGTTGGAATCATATTCCGCATATTCTCCTATTGTTGCTCACTGCTCAGCCTATATGAATGCAACGGCCCTGATGTTGTCAGCTGTCAAAAATTGAATCATATTTTAAGATATATTCACCACTGATTTTGGGCATTCCTTCAATCTGTGGTTCGAAATCTAACCCAATCAAGTTGTTTTTGTATTGGCCCTGCGATGCCCGAAAGTTGAAGCTAATATATGACATTGGATAGCGCCAAACTGACTTGGGGAGATCTTTCAGAAAACGGAAAAATATAGCAACCAGCATGTATATTCCCTGGATTTCTGCTCCTGTGATGATTCCCATCAAGAAATTGGGCACCAAGGTGGTTTCGATTCGGTTTCTGCAAATAAAATGTGGAGGTCCATTGCAGGGCATTCAGGATTCTGCACAGAATGTGTCCATAAGACTCACAATGTTTCACTTTCAGGCATGTTGGAATGGATAAACTGGGTCGCGAGGAACCCCTGTGGTTCTGTGAAAGGACAAGGTGCTAAGATCTACAGGCGGAGTGAGGAGATGGCTCAGAAATGTTCGGGATTTGTTTAGTGGCTCACAATTGCATAAGGAAGTAAACGCATATAGTATTGCAGTTGAATCGACGATTTGGATCATCCAGCTTAGATCCAATGGTCTTGCGGCAGCATAAATTAAATGGATTTTATGAGAGATAGTACCCCCCGCAAAATGGTTTGGTTCAAACCACTACTTACAAAATCGACGGCTATGATGCGTTACGGCATCACTTAGCCATTTCTCAAGAGACCGCTTTCAGTGCCCCCGTAGGTGGTTATTGGTTTTCAAAAACCATGGGTGATTTTGTCGATTAATACATATGGGTGTAATGGTGGACCCAATATGTACCAATCGTTCTTTTTACGTTCCATAGAGTAGGATCCTATTTTTGGGTTTTATATTATATATTATATATATAATATTAAAACAGGCATATTTTAAATCTAATTAATTTCAAGACTCCCAAGAATCAGTTTTAAAACTGATCATAGCAGTTAGGAAGCTACATTATATGGCAGACATAAAAGAAGAGGGAAGGGGAGGAGCAAGGGTTCCGAGTTTTTGAACCTGGAGGCCAAATTTTGTACTTGAGAATACTAAATCAATGAAACAAGTATGCAAGTTTCCATCATTTTGTCTATCCTGAAAATTTATCCAGTTTACATTATGTTTTCATATCTATGAATAAAATAGAGTAATTTGAGTTGCGGGTCTCTTTATACATATGTATTTAAGAGTTAAACAAACCTTAATGTGCGCTCCTCTGTTTTAACTTCATCTTTACTTATTTCTTCAGGGTTTTATAATGATAGATTCTGTTTTAAACAGCATATCAAATTGAAATCCTCTTCTCTCTTTTTCCTCCATTCATTCACTTCAGCATAAGTGGAATGTGGCATTGCAAAACATGCATGGATTTAATATTTGAGGGTTCTATAATTAATGTTTAAGGGTTTGTAAAACAGAGACAGATATATATTTATTTGTGACATAATCAGATAATGTCTTGAGCACAGATTCCTTTACACAGCAAGGAATTGTTTCTCGAGGTACAACATACTTCATGATGTTTTCAGTTAGAAATTCTTCACTTGTACGTTATGTTGGACGACTTTGGGTGTCATCTAGATTTTACAAATGTGTGTATGATTTTTTCATGTTAACATGAAGCTTTGACCTATAAAACATTTCCCCAAGGATGAAACTCATGCTTTAATAAGTCATTTTATTTAATAATAAAATTTCTTTTGACAAGTACAATTATGAAGACTGACACTAGTTACACTATTCAACAATTTTGTGTCCTTCCATTAACAAAGAGGTGGCTAGGTCCATGTTTTTTTCCCTTTAATATCATATTGTTCTTTAGTAAACCATCACTTCTCACTCAAACAATTATGATTCTAAGAAGTGGCAGACTCCAAACAGCTGTAGTGCAAACTCTTCAAGCCTGAGTTGCAAGTATGCTGATATCAGTAGACCAACAAAACATAGAAGCTTCAAAATAAATGGATGATAATTTCCAGGCATATGTGCTTTCTGTCATGAAAAATTGTAAAAATGGCTAACTCATAGTTGAAGGTTCATGTTATTCATCATAATTAGATTATGTTCAAGTCAAAATTTAAATTGGTGTATGCCACTTTTTATTCATGAGACAAGAGAATTGCGTCCATTCAAACAAAAAACATGTGACTCAAACCTAAAAAAATAATGAATAATAATTGCATCATTTAGAATTATAACATATTCAAAATTCTTAACACAACTTTTGAGAAAATTTGAAATGGAATACACTGTTATGCAAAAACCTTCAACTTAATGTAGCACAAAGTGTTTGATAGACTATTATAACCCTCAAGGATGAAGCCTCTCTCTTTATGTATAAATATTATCTAAATTATATTATATCCATTTTAACCTAAATCTATTATAAACTAAAAAAATTAACACACTCCTTTAATCCCCATTGTCTGGGCTGGTCCATTTATTCTTCAAAACAATATATATTTTCTCAAATGAAATTTTATTTTCCAGAAAGTTAGAGAAAAAATAATTGAAGGGAAAGAGCATGCATCTGATGACACAATGGATGGACAAAGACAGAGGAATCATAAGAGATATGAGGAGGGGAATTGAACAGGAAAGAGCATGAATTCATGACTAAGAGGGGGAATCGAACGTGAAATAGCATGCATTCATGACTGATAGGGGGAATGAAGGGGAAAGAGAATGCATTCAAAGTTCCATGTTTGTTTAGCTCCCAATGTTGTTGGTCTTCTTTTCCGAGGGGTAAGCTTGTGCATGCAATGACGTGATGGAGAGACATAGAGAGTAACAAGATACCATTTTGCTGTCCCTCTCGGTCAGTTGTGGAATTTAAAAATCATCATGTAACATTTAAATCATCAAAATCATCAAAATCACTTTGACATGTCACCTCACTTTCACCACACCAAATTTTTTCAATTTTCATAACTAAATTTTCCTAACTGATAACCTTGTGTTTTAACCGAACACCTTATTACTTAAGTATTCTATATCTCATGAATTCCATTTTTATCTATTTCATATTAATATTAATACATTTTTAAATGAACATTGAAAAATTATAAAATTTAATAAAAATCAAATTTAAATAATAATTTTAAATTTAAATTAAATATTATATTTTACATGCCACATTTAAAACTACTGGTTAAATACACTTTGAAACTACAAAAACATACTTTGAATCATAAAATTGCAAGGTTACTCCCAATGTTGTTGGTATTCCTTTCTATTCTTTTTTTTTTTTTTTTGTGGCAAGCCTTTGAGCTCCCCTCAATGCAAGTAACTTGTGCTCTTGGTGAGAGCATCTAAAAGTATACCATATAAAGGTATAAATTCCTTTCCATTTGGTCTTTGTTTATAATGTGATCCGACAAGTTCAAATCGGATGTTATGCAACAATATCTATTCATTTAAATATATAGGTTTAAAGTTTATATATATTATATTATCATATATATATATATATATATATATATATATAGATATATAGACAAATTATTTATTAATATTTTTTTCTAAATATAAGTAATATTTTGTGTTTTTAAATATAAGTATTTTTTTCACAATATATTAAGGAAAATATTTTCATTTTAATTTTAATTTGATAAACTTTAGTTCATTTAGTAGGAAGATGTCTCTTAGGTTTATTTCACCATGTGTTGAGAGTGAACAAAATAAATACCCTTCTTTCTAACTAAGAGCACTCTTTTGAGTTTCAAAGACACCAAGAAAAACAATTGTACAATATACTTTACGACGATTCTCATAATTTTCTTTCAAGTGAATTTTTAACTATGTATATAAATTACCTGTAAGCTGATTCTTAAAAATAGAAAATATATAATAGCTAGAGAAAAAGAAATAAAAATATTTTTCTCCTAGAACTCAAAACCGGGAAAAACAAATTGATTTTTTATTATATTGTTTTCAATGCTACAATACATTATATACATGTTGAAGCATTCATAAACCCCAATCCATTAACCTTGGATTAGAACATAAATATAATTCCCTTGACTGCATCTACAAAATGCTATGGAGAAACCATCATTCATAAAACCATGGATAAAACCATGGGTGGCTCCACCCCACCATGAGTTATTCTTCCAAATGACAAGTGGTTCCACCCCACCACAAATGGGCCCACCCAATCACGAGTGGGTCCGGCCCACCACAAGTCGTTCCGACCAACCACGAGTGGGTCTAGGCCTAAATCTAGTCATGCAAATAATATAGCACATACGCAACATTCTCTCATTTGTTGTTTTCTTTGCACACAAGGAGTCATATGAATACACAATCATTAATCCAAGATGCAATGCCCATTGTTTATCTACAACAAGAAAACTTTTTTGTGCTCACAAAAATTGTCAATATATTAATTTAAATAATATATTTTACATTTCACTTTTAAAACCATCTGTCAAACACATTCTAAAACTACAAAAACATCTTGTGAATCACCAAATTGAAAGGTTACTCCCAATTTTGTTGGTATTCCTTTCTATTATACCTTTATATTATGTTTTTTTTTTATGTGCGAGAACTTTGAGCTTCTCTTAATGCAAGTAAATTTTTCTCTTGGGGATGGAATCTAAAAGTATAATTTCCCTTTCATTTGGTCTTTGTTTTTGGTATTTGTATTTAATGTGATGTAGCAATTTCAAAGGGGATGATATGCAATAATATTTATTTATTTTTTTAATTATAGTTTTGTTTATATATATATATATATATATATATTACAAATTGCACTTTACTATTTTTTTCTAAATATAAGTAATTTTTTTCACAAAATACTAAAGAAAACATTTTCATCTTAATTTTAATTTGATCAACTACAGCTCAATGAGTAGTAGGAAGAAACCTCTTAGGCTTCTTTCACCACATGTTTAGAGTGAAAAAAATAAATATCCTCCTTGCCAATTAAGATAAATCCTTTGAATTTATTTTTCCTTCATGTATGTGACTTCAAAGACATCATGAAAAACAATGTACAATATATTTTACGAAGATTGAAGAGAAATTTTTAACCTTGTACATAGATTATCTGCAAACGAATTCTTTAAAGTAGAAAATATACAATGGCGAGAACAAAAAATGTACACAAGATTTTCCTCCTAGAACCCAAAACCATGAAAACAAGATTGATTTTTCATTATATTCATTTCAATGTTACACATGTCGAAGCATTCATAAACCCTCAATCCATTAATCTTGGATTAGAACATAATCGTAGTTCCTTTCACTGGATCTACAAAATACCATGGGAAAAACCATCATTTATAAAACCATGGGTAGGTCCACCCCAAAATGAATGGGTCTGCCCCACCAGAAATTGACCCGCCCAATCACAAGTGGGTCTACCCCAGGACAAGTGGGTCTACCCAACCATGAGTTGGTTTGCACCTAAATATAGTCATGTAAAGAATATACATATACCCAACACTCTCCCATCTGTTGTATTCTTTGCACACATAGGGGAATAGGAGTACAAAATCATCGATCCAAGGTCACAACACCCATTGTGTTGGCATTATGGGTAATGTGTTGTCCTTGATGGAAACCTACTTTATAAATATTTCAACATTGTGATATCTTGAAGATTATGGAACTCATGCAAAATGGTATAGATGTTACAGGTGATGTGAACAGAGAAATGGCAATTCAAAGACATATGGATGTTAAAGGTGAAGTTTGAGAAAGTATATGTGGATCTTATGCAAAAGGGTCACATACATCACAAGTCCTATAAGTGAATGTTGCATACAGAATCCAAACCATGGTATTTTGGATATCAGGGGTCATTACCACAGTATTATCCCATAGTAATTATATCGAAAACAGTTATTTGATCTCGTCAAAGAATACCAACGACATTACCAAGGTATTTACCTAAGTTACTGGCTAAGGAAAAAAACTATATAAGGAGTTGGAGACCAAGGTTTTAAGTGTGCAAGTGATGAATTGTTTATGAATGATTTGATCTGAAATAGGTGTGTACCAGGGAACATGGAGATGACTCACATCTGATAGTTATGAAATGAATACATATTGCTTGATCTATTTGTGTTTGTAGCTAACAATGATAGATCTATGATTATATGAATTTGCATATAATGATGTATGTATGTAATAGTATGAGTGCCAATATTTGGGTTTGACAGATGTTGTGAAGGTATGATTCATTGATTTTAGATCTGTACATTGGTTTTCCTCTAAATGGTCGCGTACATACACAGATTTGTTTCTATAGGGTCGCGTATATATTATGAGATATTTTTTGCATGTTGTTGAGATATGTATGCAGGTATTATGCATGGTAGTCGCATACATACATTGATATGTTTCATTGATGTCACATACATATTATATAGTTTTCGGTAAGACTTGATGATAACATTTGATGAGTTATGCGTTGTGTTGTCTTTATGGGGCCCTGACCCAAGTTCAGAGTGATTGCGTAGTCCAACCAAGCCCACTATTACTATCCCTTTCATCAACCATTTGCTTGTGCAGACCAAAGTCTCACCCATGGCAATATAGGGGGATGCTAGAACCAATTTTCTACATCCAGAGGGATAAAGGACATTGGCTTTAGGGATTTTCCTTCTTATCAGAACTCTACAGGGCAGATCTATCTCTATTACCATTATTGTTCAACACAAATATTTAACTCAGTCACAGACTATGCAATATTACTTATTCATGCATTAAACACAGTAAATAACCATAAAACAAATTGTTTTATTCAGTTACAGAACAAAACCCTTATTCGAAATATCATTCATAAACAATAAGTAAAAATAAAACACATCAACATAACTCAAATATTATCAACAATTCATTCATTCATATCCAGATTTGTCTCATACAAACACTTTCTACCTTGCACACATAGTTGCAAGGGCCTGCGTGGATAGTTGTAGTCTTTCCTAAGGTCTCCACACACACAGCTGCAAGAGCCTTTTCCTCTAACCCAAACCAAAGACTCTAACTCAGTATTACATCCAAATGCACTGCATATCATCAATCATAACCTAACTATGACTTCTATCTTGACTCATTATATATATTTATCTTTTACAATACCATGACCATGGGAAAAGTCCAACGTTCATAAAAAATTTCATCATGTTATATAACTAAGCGGCTTTGACCCACCCAGGCCAAATCCCCCAAGACCAAAAATATACTTCGCATTGCGCACTCCACTCCTTGATTTGCAGAGTTTTTACTTCGCAGGGGATCCTGGCTCCAACATACTCCCAACAAAAAATTGTGACTCGTCCCAAGTTAAAATGGTGGTGCGCCCACTATCTTTTCTCTGATGCCACTCCAGGCATCCTTTAATGGCAGAAATGTATCGGCGCACTTTTTTGCAAAATCTCGGGCTTCTTTGAGCAGCGGTTTTGTGATGGATTTGGCCACCTTCTACTCCAACCCCCTCTGAGTTGTGTGTAACTCTTAAGATTCTTCTCCACAATTTGGGATCGCTCACTAGATTTATCTTCCCACAACTTCATCTTGGTGATGAATAGTTTCTCCTTTGCCACAACTCCTCAATTTTCTACTGTAATATTTGACTCTCTTGGAGACAGCTAATTCTCTGAATAGGTGCTAAGGTCTTTGCAGTGACCTTGATTTGATCCATCTGCTCCTTCTTCTCGTGCACCTCAGTTTCAATCTTCTGCATTTGTGGGTCCTCATGAGATCCGCAGATCCCCTCCCCCAACACAATCTTAGGAACCATGTTTTTTCAAGCAAGGATTTGGCTATCTTTGCGAGTCTTTACTCACTGCACATCCTAATCTAGATGTATTAGAATCCTTAGTTCCTTAGCAATGCGGAATACTCTTGTCATTACTTCTTTAATAATCTCAGTAATGCATTCCCATCCATCCGCGAAGCTATATGTCAGCAAGAACCCCTATACCATCTCATCCCAATCGGTCGTTCCATGGCGTAGTTCTGTTTCAAGATACCATTCTTGAGGTATCGTCTCCAAATAATGAAAGAACATGTGCACCCATTCTAGCTGAGGTTTTAATCCCCAAGTTGCGGTCCAATGAGCTAAATTCTCACGTAGATCCTTCTGATCTAGACTTTTGTAGGAACGCAATAAAATACAAAAATACACATAAACGCAGAGATGCACCAGAAATACGACTTAATTTCATTAATATGACATAATTGAAATTTCCTTACAGACAGAATGGAAATAAATTAGTTAGGTAGCTTATCTCTGAGAAGAGATCTGGCGACTTCCTCTGAACTATATTACAATGAGGCTCAAGGTCCTTTTTATTATTAAAAATAAGAGAAAACCCTAACTCGAGGAGATGTAACACCAAGAGTTTATGGACCCCATTGGGGTTAGTTGAGTAGCCAACTTCCCAGTGTCGTAACTTGGTCATATTATCTTCATTTGGCACATATGATACCTCGTTGGAAATATCTCTTATAGGACTAAAGCTATTGTTCAATTTTCTTCAAATCGCCAGACCAATGATGCCCAAAAAACATCGTTTAGGGCCTCAAAACGACTCCAGAAGTTCAGGACCCGAAAAAACTGCTAAAAATAGTAAATAAGAAAACTGATGAAACTGGCTAAGTAAAATAGGCAGGTGGCCACCAATATCCACCTCGATCATTCCTCCCCCCTTAGGAATCAATGGTCCCCATTGCATGAAGATCCTCCATGAGGTGGGTAAATTTATGTTGAACCTAGTCCTTGGTGAACCACTTTCCTTGGTGAAGGAGTTGGCCAGCTTTGACAACCCGATACAATTGGATCTTCTACTGGCGAGTGATTTTAAGTTGTATGCGCATGATCCAATCAGTTGCATACTGTTCCATGTAGTCTGCATTTAACTATGTCGTGGTCATTTGTTCTGCAATGTCAAATGTGTCTAGTAATAGCGGAAAGTATGGCCAAAGGTGATCCACGTTGAACAATGGGTGCATACCAAGGAATGGGGGAATGTTAAGCTCAAAATCATTGTCTCCAACGGCCTTGGTGATGGTATATGGACCATATCAGAGTGGGATTAGCTTGCGGTGGGGTCCAAAGAGGCGCTCCTTTTGCGAATGTAACCGAAATTTGTCGCCCACCTAGAAGTTGTGTGGTACCCGATGTTGATCATGTCACTGCTTGTACTTATCATTGGCTCTGTCCAATATGTCATGAACCTGTTGGAGGATGTGTTGAATGCGCTCAATGAATTTTTTCGCCTTTTCAACTTCAGACTAGACATGAGATGAATCGGCCTAAGTAGCTGCAAATGGCATGGCTATGTCAATGGGACAAAGTGGTTGGAATCCCAAGCCCACCTGAAAGTGGTTGTGGCTAATTGAGCTATGAAGGTCTCAGTTATAGTTGTGTTGTACATAGGGAAGGCTCTCATCCCATGTGCATGGATTCTTTGAGTTTTACATGCACAAAATGTGTACGATCATCCTACTGATGACCTCTGTCTAGCCATCATTTTGGGAATGGAAAGTTGTGGACTTGGTGAGCATGGTGTATAGCACTAACCAGAGGTTGGACCAAAATGTATTGAGGAACTGGTTGTCCTAATCTGATATGATAGATTGTGGGATCCCAAAGTGTACCCACAATCATTCAAAGAAGAGTTTAGTAGTGGATTTTATTGTGATATTCTTCTTGTAGGCCGCCATAATGGCCATCTTCGAGAATCTCTCAACGACAATGAAAATAAAGTCATTGCCATGCTTAGCAGAAGGAAGGACTGTCATGTAATCCATGGAGATGGATTCCCAAGGTCAACTAGAGGTAGGCAGCGGAGTATAGAGGCCTTGATTCTTGATGGTCAGTTTGGAAATGGTGTAGGCAGTGCAAGATCTGATGTACATCTTGACATCCTATTGAAGGTTCAGCCAATAGAAATAATTTTGCAGTACTACCACTATTTTCTCGACCCCGAAATTCCCAGTGGTTGGATTGTAGTGCACTTCCAAAATCATCTTGGCACGCTCACTTGAAGGAATGCAAAGGTGTCCTAGGTGACATAGCAGTGCATCCTGGAGGTGAAATTTTGGAACTTGGTTACCCTCCAAGAGTGTCTTGTATGTATGGCTGAATTTTGGATCGCGCTTGTAGAAAAGCGTCCAATCATAAGTCTCGTGACCACAAGATTTGAGCATGGTGGTTAGCGCCACAATCGATGGTCGACTGAGGAAATGTGCAACATTATTGGTGTTGCAATTCTTGTACTTGATGTTCAAATGAAACTGTTGTAGATGTGGACCACTTTTATTGGAGATCGTTTTACAAATTCCCTTGTGTTTGTATGAAGGGGTCGGTGGTCTGTGTGGATGACCGTCTCCTTCCCCAAAATGTAATGCTTTCGTTGTCATTATGCCTGCACAATGGAATACATCTCTTTTTCATAAGTGGGATACTTCTAAACTGTGTCGAACAACTCACTATGATATTCCATTAGATGCCCCTTGTTGAGTAAGAATTTCCCCAATACCATAGTCAGAGGCATCTTTCTCAATCTCAAATGGTTTTTTCAAGTCTGTTATTATGAGCACTGGGGTAGAGAAGAGGTGATGTTTCAACTCTATGAATGCCTTTTGTTGAGATTCAAACCAAAATAATTTTACTTTCGCTCCTCCATTGGTGACATGACTAAAGGGCCAAGTGATATGAGAGAATCCCATTATGAACCTATGGTAGAAATTAGCAAGACCTAGAAATTTGCAAAGCTTTGTTAGAGTTGTTGGGGCTAGCCAATCCTGAATGACTTAGATCTTGGTTGGATCCACATGCACCCCCCACTCATCAATAATGTATCCCATATATTGAGCCTGGGTCATGCCAAAAGTGAACTTCTCCAAATTGGCACACAACTTGTGTTGTCGCAGTGTTTGGAGGACCTGTTGGATGTGGTGGAGGTGCTCTTCCCAAGCCTGGCCTAAGATCAAGATGCCATCAAAGTAAACTACTACAAATGAGTTTGTGAATGCTCGCAAGATGTCATCCATCACCCTCATGAAGGTTGCAAGATCATTCGTCAACCCGAAAGGCATGACTAGTCATTTGAATAGGCCCTCCTTGTCTTTGAAGGAAGTCTTCCACAATTGGAGGGTTCGATTCATACCTGGTGATACCCGGATTTCAAGTTGATCTTGCTGAAATATTTTTCCCCCTAATTTGGTCCAAAAGGTCATCAATCCATGGGATCGAGTACCTATTCCAGACAGTGTTCTTTTTCAACATCTGATAGTCAATACGAAGTCTCAAATTCCCATCCTTCTTCTGCACCAACACGATCGAGCTCCCACAAGGCAATGAACTTGGCCAGATGTGACCTTTATGTAGTAGCTCCTAAATCTTCCTCTTGATTTCATCATTTTCCAGAACATAGGGTCGGTATATTGGTCCATTGGGAAGCAGCTCACCTGGGATTAGATTGATGGGGTGCTTGACCTGAAAGTACAGATGCACCCCTGTCGGTGAGGTGAATATGTCCCCGTAATACTCCACGACCTTGTCCATTTTTTGTTGTCGTGTGGAGGAGCACTATCTGGAGATCGTGGCCATAGTCTTCTTATTTCCCTTCGAGTGAATTATCAGGAAAAAAATTTCCTGGTTTTGGAAATGAGCTTACTACATTTTTTGCAGTAACCAAAGAGATGGCAGTAGACGGTGCTACCTCTGGTATCCTGTACAACTTAATGCCCAAAGTAAAAATAACAGCATGAGGTTGGGACTCATACACAGCATGTCACTTCCACAAGTATGATTGGCCTAATAATACATCACAAACATCAAGAGCGGCAATGTCACATAATACCTCATTCGTGAAGGGTTTGATGTTGTAGGGAAGGCTACACTGCTTGCTAACGCAAAGATCTCTTCTTGGGTGAAGCCACCCGATGTTGTACAACTGTGGGTGTGTTGTGGTTGACAAGCCCAGCTGCTTCACGACCTCTGCCAAAATGAGTTTATTTTGGCTCTTGTTGTCAACAATGAACTACAATGGGGAATCATTTACCCACATCTGGGAATAGAAGAGGAGCTCCTCCTCCTCTAGATATTTTGGTTCCTACTTCTCGATCTTCATGGTGGCAATGGTGTTGTTGGGCTCCGCATCAATAATTTTCTTCCCTTTTTCACTCCCCTTGTCATGTTCTGATTTAGATTCAGAGCATGCATCTAATTTAGAAGCCTTCAGCTCGTCCACTAGTGACTGTTTGGCCTGACACTCACTTTTGTTGTGAGTGGAGCTCTTATTTCACTCACACCACTTTCCCATGTCCTTCTTTGGCTTCGCGGTGTTTTTATTTTCTTGTGGCTTTGGAAGGTTATCCTAGGCTACCCCGCCTTGGATTTTTCCTTTCTTTTATGTTTTAGGGGCACCTTTCCCTTGCTTCTGATTCGTAGATCCAAAGTCTTGCTTCTTATGTTTGAAAATTTTCTCAATATTGGCAGAATACCGGTATGTTGCACCAAGAGAGGAGATCTCGAGGAACTCCATTTCCTCCTAAATGTATTTGTGCTGACAACTGTAGTACTTCAGCACCAAATTTTTCTCTGAATCTTTGATACCCAATTTTTGTGCAGGGTATGGAACAGATTCATTAGCTCATGCACATCTTGATCCCTTTGTTGATGCATTATAGTCCATTGTATGTACTTTTCCTCATAGCTCCCCATAGGATAATATTGTTCCTTGATGGCGTCTCAAAAATAATTACAAGTGGGTGTGGCTGAAAATAGAGATGGTTCCCTCTCATCCTTTTACTCACAGTAGGTTTCCCACCAGTCCTTGACATGGGAGGCAGCTTTGAGGAGTACAAAAGTAATCTTTTCCCAATTGGAAAATTCATGAACCGAGAAATACCCTTCTAATAGATTCAACCATCTATCTATGATGTCTGCATCTATTTGGACCTCAAATATGATAATGTCAAAATTTACTTGCACCTTAAAAGTAGTTGTGCCTCCAGAGTGGCTGTTGGATGCAGTTGTGTCACCAGTGGGCTATCGTTGAAGAATCTGGGAAAAGATATCCATCATCGCATTCCTTTGTTTCCTGAGGGCCTCCTCGAGCAATATTTTGATAGGATCTCATACTCCCTTGTCTTTATTTCCATCCCCCATGGGTAGTCATTAGGGTTTTTGAGGCTAATCTTGAAAAGGTTCAACTAGATCGAGCCCTAACTCCTTATACTCCGACCTCATTGGGGACATGCAAATAAGGATTGAGAAAGAGAAGACCACAACATAAATAAGACTTCATTTCATTAATATCATAAAACTGAAATATGCTTATAGACAGAATGGAAATAAACAAGATGGGGCATTGTTATCTTATCTCTTAGAAGATATGTGGCAGCTCCAGGCCTCTAAACTATGCTACAATGAGGCACCTTCCACTCAAATTCCTCCAAGAACAAGACAACATTCCCCGTTCCATCATAAAAGGGAAAGTTGCACACTTCTAAATTGACATAGCGCCGAGATTTTGTAACCATGTTACAGCACTTCGTGGTCACTTCATGCAATCTATTATGCCAGTGCTCCAACTCTTCATTGGAATCAGACACGCGCGAACTATCACGCTCCCAACATATTCTTCCATCTACTGTGGAATTAATGTTGGGAAAAGACTGAGCGGGGGTGAATAAGATTTAGATCCATCCACTTTTTATTTTTTCCTTTCTCTAAAACCCATACACTAATTTATTGAACCCAAGTCGCGTATACACACGGATATCCTCAATGAAACTCGCGTATTACCAGAGATCTCATTATGCAGATAATGCTTTACATAGATCATTGCATCATTCATTTAGTAAGAAATAAACATGTGCAGTAAGAACAGAATAAATCATAAGCAACACACATGAACACCAGGATTTAAGGTGGAAACCCAATTCGGGAGAAAACCATCGCTGCCGTCGTCTCAGTCTTCAATATTTATTATAAAGAAAACATGTTACAACATTTTGTTGGTGCAGACTCATACCAGCACGCAGGCACCCACCTGCAGAAGGCTACAACCTTCTCTCGTTTACCAGCCTCTCCTAGAAGGGAGCTACAACCCCCTGCTCTCATTTACCAGCCTCTCCTGGAAGGGAGCTACAACCCCCTGCACTCGTTTACCGGCCTCTGCTGGAAGGGAGCTACAACCCCCTGCACTCGTTTACCAGCCTCTCTTGGAAGGGAGCTACTACCCCCTGCTCTCGTTTACCAGCTACCACTGGAAGGGAGCTACAAACCCCTCACTGAAGGCTTTGACCCTCAGCACCATCATGGACCATGTTTCATCAATTTTCATACTGGATCCAATAGCTTCCATACAACATACCTTGTAGGCCACTTTTCATCAGATTTTCAGACTGGACCCATTGCACACATTTAAGCTCATCATACATCAAACTGAAACTTATAACCCCATCAATTCATTCATTGAATCATCAATCAATCAACCAAAAACTTGATCTTTAATCAACATAATTAGTAGCATAATCAACATTCAAACAACCCAGATCTGTATGAATACATCATTGACAGATAGTAGTAAAATAGTAGAACAGATCAGACATTTCATTCCACATACTTCAGCAAAACCCTAGTTCCATATGCGCTTTTAGTTCACTGAACCTGCGTATGCACGCGCTTTAATAGAAACAAACCTGCGTATACATCTACACATATTTCAGGACTGATTTCACATACCATACGCGCTTTTGCTGAAGCCAACCCGCGTATATACGCGCTTTATTTTCCACGAACCTGCGTATAGATCTTAAAACTTTGTAGGGCTGCGCAATTCTTCAGAACAGATAAATGGCTCAGATCTTACCCTTTTACTTCAGGAAATATTTGCCTCATCTCAGATCTAAACATTCCATAACCAAATCTAGAAAATACATAGTCTTTTCAGATCTAGAGATCCCTCTTCATCATTTTCTTCATAGGTGCATTATTAATTCAGATCAATCAACAAAATGTTACCCATTCCATGCAGATATACTTCAGAGTGAAGTATTCATTGAAAATCCAGACTCATGCACACTTTGCACTATGATCTTCTTCTCCTTAAATAGATTTAGCCTTTTTCAATACCATGAGTCAAAACCACTCAACTACTAATGGTATTCCTGGACGGAATCAAATAGATATTCCAGCGCTCAATACAATGGGTCAATACCATGGTAAAATCCCTTGGTTTTATGAATTTAGAGTGCAAATAAGCATACGCAACTCGGCACGTACTTTTCCGCGTGCATATGCTACTTCTCCTTAACAAACCCGCGTATGATTTGTAACATGTCTTATTTATCATTTCTCTGGCACTTACTGGAATTCCTTTCTTCTGTTACTTCTGAGCTGATCTGTAGATACATCATCCTTCCTTTTAACACATAGATACATCATCCTTACATATTTAACACATAGGTTTCTTATCATAGGCAACTCATCAAGTAGGTTTCCATCAAGAACAAATTCATCAAGTAGGTTTCCATCATTCATCAAGTAGGTTGCATCCAAAGACAACTCATCAAGTCAGTTTCCATCAAGAACAACTTCATCTAGTAGGTTGCCATATCGAGGACAACACATTGCATCATATTGCCAACAATATTGCTTCATCAAGTAGGTTGCCATCAAGGACAACACATAAAATCAGTTTCCATCAAGGACAACTTCATCAAGTAGGTTTCCATCAAGGACAACACATGCAAACAATCTCCCCCTTTGGAATTGATGGCAACCATGATGGTGTTTGATCACCACAACAGATAGATACATTTATTATAACCATTATGCAAACACCATGATACTCTCCCCATATTCAAACACCATGTTACTCTCCCCCTTTGACATCAAGGGCAAAGGGCGGATCCAAGCCAAGACAATGTTTTTCTCCACATGTAGAAAGAAGAGCTCTGTAGATCTGATGTTCACTGAAGTTATCATGCTCCCCCTGAGTTCATGCTGAATCTTCAAACATATTTTTCAATGAAGTACATGACTCTATGACCTTTCCTATCACCAAGGACTCATACTTACATCAAGGATCCAACCAAGTGGATTTACATATTTGACTCAAGTACCCAACCAAGTGGGTTTACATATTTGATTAAGTCCTTACATGACTGAATATTACAAATTTACATCATAGGTCTCAACATGACCTTTTCATCAAATTACAACTATGACCTTTTGTAACAAATACCAAAAGGACTTCAAGAGAGAGATCATATTTCAGAATCATCATAATGCCAACAATGCATCCTCTCCACATGACCAATGCTCCCCCTTAGCTTGTGAATCCTGAACACTTTCAACAGAAAATCATCAAGGCATCTTCATCAATAATATTAGAGAATGAAACAAAATTATGAGAACTGGAACATCACCAGAGATACCAAACAATACTGCAGCTGTGCTGAAAAATGCTGACCCAGAAACATTCTGTCAGCAACCCCCATACACGGTTTTCTATGTATAAACTCGCATATGTATGCGACTGTGTCTCAGAAAACCCGCGTATCCAATTTAATCTTCTAGATTTAAGAAGATCTGATCTTCTGTATGGCAAAGACTATTCCCAGCTTCTGTCTGAGATATTCGAATGCTTCCCTGGGATATATGAGAGAAGAAAGATAGGAAAATGTAGCTATGTTTTCAAGTGTCATCCAACATTTGTAGCATAAGTGCATCAGTAACCAGGTCGTCAGACTTTTTGCAGCATCAACAAATTCTTCCCAATAGGAATTATCACACCAGAACAACTTCTTCAATAGACAATATGTGTCAAGCAATCATCCATGTGATCTAAAATCACCAAGATCTTCAAGATTCATCATGATGTAGGAAAAAGGTCTCAACCATAGCAACAAATTCTGCATGATCTATTCTTATCTCTGAATCATAAGACTTCCAACTCATCCATGTGTGAAAACAAAAGATATTCTTCAGCAAAAAGAAAACAGGGCTCATCCATAATCTCATCATAAGAAACCATGTATCATGTCATCATCATTTGAGCAAAAACTAAGGAATAATTAGATACAATGCCAACAATGCAATCATTAGTTGTTAGACTGATGCTCCCCCTGAACCTGTGTTCTTGATCTTTAGCTATCTTACAGTTTTTCTTATCAGAAAATCATACGTGACTGTCTCCAGCAGAACTAGAGTGTATACGCGGCTTTAGTTCACTAAACCCGCGTATGGAAAGTGAAACACTGAAAATTTCCACAACTTCATCTCCCCCTGAATTTGTACCACCTGTACTTGTCTTCTTCACATCAGATGCACTGTTAGAAATAAAAATAATCAGAATTACCAAACCAACCATGGGAATCATCATACATTGCTCCCCCTGTGATGATACATTACTAATCCTTAGAATGTATCTCACATCATTCCTACAGTCATTATAAGAAGTAAGCTTTAGAAGAGGATGACTGCAGTAGGGTCAATATTCCCTACGTTTCTGACTGATCCTCCTTCTTTTTCCAGCTTTGCTTGAAGTTTCTTATTGTGTGCTGAAATTTATCCAATTTCTCAGATCTATTCATCCTGCATTCTTTTTCTACATGTCCATACTTGTTACAAGCATAACATTTTGCATGACCAGAAAAGTAGGCATAGGGATCATAATGTGTTTTTATATTCTTTCTTCTATTGCAATCAGCTGCTTTATGACCATACTTGCTACATGAAAAACAATATACCTTGAAGAAACCAGAGTACCTTTCTGTATAGAATCTTTTTGTATGTGACTGAAACATTTTGCTTCTACAATTAGCTGCAATATGCCCATAATTATGACATTTAAAGCATTCAACATTATTGATCATAGGAGGGAATGATTTATTTTGAGAGTTCATGATTGTCGGTTGATATTTTGTTTCTTTCAACACTTCAGATTTTGCATTGATATCCTTTGAATCTTTAGCACTTCCTTGGGAACTAGATTCTCCTTTAACAGTTTCATGAAAACCAAGACCAAATTTAACAGAGGGAGACCTTTGACTACTAAGAATATTATCCAGAATCTTAGTACTATCTTGAAATCTCAAGAGTTTATCCTTTTCTTCTAATTTACCTTTTAAAAAGTTTATCTCACCCTCCAATATTTGGAATTGCTACTTCATACATTCTTCAACCCTTCTTCCTTCTTCTACTTGATCATTCAATTTTGAAATCTCTTCCTTCAACCTATTTGCTTGTTCTTCAAAGGTTTGTAGAATTTCTTCATTCTTCTTATTTGATGCTTCGAGATCTTCTTTTAGAGAGATGATTTCTTCTTTAAGTTCTTCATTCTTCTTATTTGATTTTTCCAGATTTGTATTGAGAAAGAGGATTTCTGCTTCAAGTCTTCTACTTTGATAGGTTGCTTTAACCTGCGGGCTTTGATACATTTCTATTTGTTCCTTCATTCTAGAGATCATCTCTTTGCAGATAGATTCTCTCTCATTAAATGATCTTTGTTGATCTTCAACTTTACCCTTGAGAGCTTCTTCTAGATCCATAACACTATTTTCACCATTGCATGCATAAGAAGGTGAATCACAAGAACAACAATCAATACCTGTTTCATCTTCTTCATTTTCTGCTGGACATGTTTTCTGAGATATCTCCTTTTGAGTAGCCTTCTTCTTTTGCTTCCTTCCCATTGTGACAGATCTCCTTCAAGAAATCAAGCTTCTGCAGAAGGACCTACTCTGATACCAATTGTTGGGAAAAATACTAAGAGGGGGCGGGGGGGTGAATCAGTATTTAGATCTGACTGAACACTTTTTATTTTTTCCTTTCTCTAAAACCCATACACTACTTTAATGAACCCAAGTCGCGTATACATGCGGATATCCTCAATGAAACTCGCGTATTACCAGAGATCTCATTATGCAGATAATTCTTTACTTAGATCATTGCATCATTCATTTAGTAAGCAGTAAACATGTGCAGTAAGAACAGAATAAATCATAAGCAACACACATGAACACCAAGATTTAAGGTGGAAACCCAATTCGGGAGAAAACCACCGTTGCCGTCGTCTCAGTCTTCAATATTTATTATAAAGAAAACATCTTACAACATTGTGCTGGCGCAGACTCATACCAGCATGTAGGCACCCACCTGCAGAAGGCTACAACCTTCTCTCATTTACCAACCTCTCCTGTAAGGGAGCTACAACCCCCTGCTCTCGTTTACTAGCCTCTCCTGGAAGGTAGCTACAACCCCCTGCACTCGTTTACCAGCCTCTCCTGAAAGGGAGCTACAACCCCATGCACTCGTTTACCAGCCTCTCCTGGAAGGGAGCTACTACCCCCTGCTCTCGTTTACCAGCTACCACTGGAAGGGAGCTACAACCCCCTCACTGAAGGCTTCCACCCTCAGCACCATCATGGACCATGTTTCATCAATTTTCATACTGGATCCAACAGCTTCCATACAACATACCTTATAGGCCACTTTTCATTAGATTTTCAGACTGGACCCACTCCACACATTTAAGCTCATCATACATCAAACTGAAACTTATAACCCCATCAATTCATTCATTGAATCATCAACCAATCAACCAAAAACTTGATATTTAATCAACATAATCAGCAGCATAATCAACATTCAAACAACCCAGATCTGTATGAATACATCATTGACAGATAGTAGTAAAACAGTAGAACAGATCAGACATTTCATTCCACATACTTCAGCAAAACCCTAGTTCCATACGCGCTTTTACTTCACTGAACCTGCATATGCACGTGCTTTAACAGAAACAAACCTGTGTATACATCTGCACATATTTCAGGACTGATTTCACATACCATACGCGCTTTTGTTGAAGCCAACCCTCGTATATACACGCTTTATCTTCCACAAACTTGCATATAGGTCTTGAAACTTTGTAGGGCTGCACAATTCTTTAGAACAGATAAATGGCTCAGATCTTACCCTTTTACTTCAGGAAATATTCGCCTCATCTCAGATCTAAACATTCCATAACCAGATCTAGAAAATACATAGTCTTTTCAGATCTAGAGATCCCTCTTCATCATTTTCTTCATAGGTGCATTATTAATTCAGATCAATCAACAAACTGTTACCCATTCCATGCAGATATACTTCAGAGTGAAGTATTCATTGAAAACCCAGACTCATGCACACTTTGCACTATGATCTTCTTCTCCTTTAATAGATTTAGCCTTTTTCAATACCATGAGTCAAAACCACTCAACTACTAATGGTATTCCTAGACGAGATCAAATAGATATTCCAGCGCTCAATACAATGGGTCAATACCATGGTAAAATCCCTTGGTTTTATGAATTTAGAGCGCAAATAGGCATACGCGACTTGGCACGTACTTTTCCGCGTGCATACGCTACTTCTCCTTTAAAAACCCACGTATGCTTTGTAACATGTCTTATTTATCATTTCTCTGGCACTTACTGAAATTACTTTCTTCTGTTACTTCTAAGTTGATCTGTAGATACATCATCCTTCCTTTTAACACATAGATAAATCATCCTTACATATTTAACACATAGGCTTCTTATCATGGGCAACTCATCAAGTAGGTTTCCATCAAGAACAACTTCATCAAGTAGGTTTCCATCAAGGACAACACATGCCAAAAATTAATCCAGTCTTCATCCTGCGTAGTCAGCTAATAAATATGATCAATCGCAACATCTCCATGCACATGTTGGGTAGGCTCTATATAGTGCACACCTTCATTAAGATCTAATGGCACAATAACTCGAGTGCCATCCTTTTCAAACACTATTTTCCTATTCTTCGGGTTTATAATACCATCCATATCATATGCCCAATCAAATCCTAATAGCTCGGGGTAAGGATTACTATCATCAACAATCTTGATAACCTAAAAGTTGACCAACACACTTTCACCATCAATATCTATGTTGACTCCCTACAAAGGCCCCATAGGAATGTTCTTTAGCTGATTTTCCATCCTCAGCTGAATAGGCGACCATTATAACTTTGACTTTTCCATTTTCTCCCATGTATGTTTTGGAAAAACATTAGCATCTAATCCTAGATCCATAATGAATTGATCCATCTCATATTCTTTGATCTGCACAGTTAATCACATCTCCCGTCCAGTTATATTCTTATTCTTGTACACTTTGTTTATTGTGTTGTTCCATCCGTAACTCTTCTTTACCAGCATAGTTATCAAGCAGCTCTTGCAAGACTTCTACAGACCTCTGGTCCCTTAACACCTTCATTCACATTTGTAGGAAAGATGTTAGGATCGACGAATTAGCTTCCTTCACTTCGGCATTCTCTTCAAGCTTCTTTTCTACCAGAAATAATTGTCTCTACGCAATCAATGTCGCAACCTTAAGAGTCATAAAAAATTTCTTTTCTACCATGAATGTCTCCTTTTTGCACTGTACATCAAACCTAGAAATCTTATGTTCAGCCTTCCTTACCCATGTCTCTGGCACAGACCGCTACCCATATATGCGACTTCCTCCAGTATTCATGCCACTACGCATTACTATATTATCACTTGGATTTATTTGGCTCAGTTCAGCCTTCATCATTTTTATGTTTTGCACTAGTTGTTGGTTGTGCTTCTCCTTCATTTTAGCTAAAAAAACGGGACAATATTCTATTTCATGACCAAATTTCTGACAATACTTACAGGACACCATAGTAGCATTCTAGAAATATTGAGAAAAGTGTATAGGTTTTCCACAGTTATAACATATAATATGTCCTCATCCTTGACCAGCGCTTCCTCCTTGGTTGTGCCCTCAGCCTTGTAAACCTTCTCGCGTAGTTGATGAACCCATAGCTTCGCGACCTTCTACTTGCATTCGATATGCACCCAGAATTTTCTGCAACATTATATCATAGCTTCTACAATGTTATTCGTCATGCCCAACTGAACTACAAAACTTTCAAAAAATTTGCTTCGACGATCTGACCAACTTTTGTAATAAGTGACAAAAATCGGTGGAATGTTGGCCTGCAACTTTGCAGACACTACACCATACATTAGGCCCTACACTTGGCCCTCCACTCGATCCAGGTTTTAACAGATTCGGAATCCCAACACCCACATTTTCTTTAAAAATAGGACACTAGTCTTTGTATTGACCCTCATCCTTGCACTTGATACACCAAACTTCTGGGTGAACCTCCTTTTCCTTATTTAGATCTTGGAGCTCCATGTGAAAACTTTCCAACTGAGTCTAAATTTGTTGCACCCCTATGCTTGCATCATCTATTGGTGAAGCCTCCATCTTCATCGTGATCTCCAGTGCTTCAGCCTAAGTTACGATCTTCTATTGTGAAAATAGCAATCTAAGATGTGGCAACAGTGTAGCAATAAAACACTCTTTATGTTGTTCATCTGGGATCTTAAAGCTAATCTGACTCAACAATGTCTTAAATCTCTAATCTACCTCCCATGTAGTCTTAGTAGTCAGCTGCTTAATCTCTTTGATCTCAGTGATACACTAGGATTGCGACTTCGATTTCTTGAATTCAGCGTTCAGCACGGTCTTTATTTCAACCAATGAAGCATTTGCATCATTTGTAACAAACTTCATGTACCAAGACAATGCTCGATCTTGCAGCACAATAACCAACTGCACTTTCTTCATATATTTTTTTGTAACATTCTATGAACTCCATATCACTTCTACTACAAACCAAAAAATTTCGAGGTCATATGTTCCCTTGAACACATGCATCTTCAAGGTTGGGCCATGGTGAATGCGGGAGGTGGAGGTGGAGGGAAAGAATGGGATGGAGTGATGATGGGGGCAGTAGGTTGGTGAATTTCCTCAGCACTTTCTTGACTTTCAAATCTCACTAACAGACTTCACGGAGTAACGGGGCTACTTTCTCCTTTCTCAAATTCAAATAGTGATCTATAAGGTTGGTTAATTTCCTCATCACTTTTTTTACTTTTAGATTCACTAACAAACTTCGTGGAGTAGCGAGGCTACTTTCTCCTTTCTTCGATTCAAATAGTGGTATATATTCAGTTTCAATGTACGTACCCCAACTTGTTCTGAATCACTTACCACTTCATTTAGCACCAATTCTTTTTCTTCAACCATCAATTTGAGTGCAATTGCCATATACCCTTTTTACACAATAGAATTTTAATCCAGAACTTCAATGACTTTAGGTACTTACTTCATAGGCCTTCTAAAATTTTGCTCTCTACTTCACTATAGGACACAGATGTCTCAATCATGAACTCAGTAATGAATCCTCCAAGCATACTATCAATCCACTAATCAACAGATCTCGTGATCTCATTATCAATAGTTTTCAGCTTCTCAATCACATATGGGGTCCACATAGTAGGTCTATTATTACAATACCTTGTTTGCATAACTAGCCTTGAGATCCACTCATGCATCTCACTAGAGAATGATGTAAATAAAAGATCGTACTAATCTATATAGATATTATTTTGTAACCAATGTTCAGCAGAGATACATGAATTTATACTTTCTTGTGCATCAAACTCACGTTCCTTCATAGCTATCCAATCTTCGATCTCTTTCTTAGACAGCTGCCACTTCCATCTATCCCTCGGCTAGATCCTGGTCTCGGAAATGGAACCATTTGTTAGATGTATGGGGCCCTAACCCAAGTTTAGAGTGACTGCAGAGTCCAACAAAACCCACTATTACCGGCCCTTTCGGCAACAATCGCTTGCGCAGACCAAAGTCTCACCCGAGGCAATATAGGTGGATGCTAGAACTAGGTTTATGCATCCATAGGGATAGAGGACAGTGGATTTAGGGCGTTTCCTTCTTATCATAACTCCACAGGTCATATCTATCACTATTACCAGCGATGTTCGACACAACTATTGAACTTACTCAAATATTGCACGATCTTACTTATTCATGCATTTAACACAGTAAATAACCATAAAACGAATTTCACTATTTAGTTATAGAAAAAAACCATTATTCGACATAATTATTCATAAACAGTAATTAAAAATCAAACACATCAACATAACTCAGATATTATCAACAATTCATTCATTCATATCCAGATCTATCTCATACAATCACTTTCTACCCTGCGCACATAGTTGTAAGGGCCTGCACACACAGCTACAGTTCTTCCTAAGGTATTTGTGCACAAAGATACAGGAGCCTTTTCCTCTAACCCAAACCACAAACTTTAACTCAGTCTTACATCCAAATGCATTGCATAGAAGAAACTAGCTCCAAAAATAGAAACCAGCTCCAATCATAACCTACCTATGACTTCTATCTAGACTCCTTATATAGATTTAGCTTTTACAATAGCATGGTTCAAAATCATGGGTGGAGTCTAACGTTCATAAAAAATCTCATCCCATTACATAATTAAGGGGTTTTGACCCACCCCAAATCCCTTAAGACCAAAAAGTTACTTCGCATCGTGCACTCCACTCCTCGATCTGCGGAGTCTTTACTTCGTGGGGGATCCTAGCTCTAGCACTTTGTTTGTTGTTTTTTGTCAATGATGTCTCTTATTTGGTATAATCGCGTACAGATTCTAATATTTGAATGATCTGGTTGGGTTCTACATTCAATGATTTGATGCTTCATAAATTCAGTTGATTTGCAATACTTCAATGATTCATATTTAGTGCTTCAGTTTGACATGTTTTTTTGGGTTTATTGTTGATATGGATCTAGTTTGAAAATGAAATGAAAGGTGGCCTACATGTTTTTTGATGATTTTTTCATAGGTGGATCTAGTATGAAACATTCTGAACGGTGGTCCACAAGGATCTGAGGGTTGCCGCATTTAGAAAGGGGTAGGAGATCTCTTCTGATAGAAGATGGTAAACTTTAAATCAAATCCTAAGGAATATTATGCAAGCAATAGGGATAGTGGAAAGATTTCAACTAGCTCCTAAGAAATCCTATTTGTTGGTTGTGAAAATAATTCTCATATACTTTAAAGGCACTCCTAATTTTGGCCTATGGTATCCCAAAAACACAACTCTTACCATGACAACTTACACCGATGCTGATTGGGCTAGAAGCATAGACAATCAAAAAAATACTTGCGGAAATACATTCTCCATGGGAGACTGTCTTGCATCTTGGATCAGCAAAAACAAATCTTCCATATCTCTCTCCACAGCTGAAGAAGAATATATAGCCTTTGCGGTGTTCAGCTGCATGACTTTCAAGAACTCAAACTTAGCCAAACTTCCTAAGAAGGCATTCACGGCCTTTGCATTGGTTTCATATTGTTTCTTCCCTCCATCATCTGTGGGAATGGAGGTTGGATATTGATATCCATTTTCAACGATTGTCAATACATCGGCTCCTAGTGCCCGCAAGTATGCTCTCATCCTAACTTTCCAAAAGAAAATGTTAGTTCCATTAAATAAAGGTGTTCTGATAGAAGATACTCCCTCTTCACTGCTCATTTTGATGGATATCCATTTAAGCGATCAAACTCCTTCTGAGGGACCTTCTATGATCCCAATTGTTAGGTAAAACACTGAGAAGGTGGGGGGGTGAATCAGTATTTTAAACTCACTTGAAAATTTTATTTTCTTATTCTGATTTCCATACACTATTTTTATTCAGGACACCCATGTATGTACATCACTGTGATGAATATAAACTGTGTATATCTAGTTAACTAAAATTTCACATATTTCATCATCTCTTATTCTTTAACCAGTGAACCATTACTTCATTATTCATTCATTAAGAAAAAACCATGAACAACATAGAATAGATAGATCATCAACACATAAGAAACATATCAACACACATGAACACCAGGATTTTAGGTGGAAACCCAATGTGGGAGAAAACCATTGTTATTTTCGTCTCTGTCTTCTTCTTTTATTATAAAGAAAAGAATCTCACAATCTTATACTAGCACAAACTCAAACCAATACGTAAGCACCCACCTGCAAAAGGTTACAACCTTCTCTCGTTCTCCAGTACCTACTAGAAGGGAGATCCAACCCCCTTACTTCGCTTATCAGCTCCTACTGGAAGGGTGGACCACATTTCAGAATATTTCAAACTAGATCCACTTTCATTATTAGCCCAAACCAATTAACAATTCTGAAACCAATCACTGAATCAAATCACGCAATCACTGAACCAACTGTATCATCAAATAAATCACTAAAGCTTAATCAACTAATGCAACTAGATCAAACTAATCCATATCATATCAAATCAATGAACAACCACTCATAAGTATACGGGGTTGCGGGAGATGGGGCCAAAAACAAAAATATCAATGCACAACCACTCATAAGTAGACGGGGCTACGGGAGATGGTGCCAAAAACAAAAATATCAACGCAATTACAATTTTTAGTAGCTGCAAGTTATCTGACAAACCCAAATATGGTGGGTGATGATATTTATCTTGAAATTCTTCTTTGAAGACCAAAATCCGTATTGAAGACTCTTACAGCTACCAGGACCGTCTACAAGTGTCAATTTTCCAATATTCCTCAAAAGTTTTATCTTCGACTGCTACGAAGGATCAACTAAAGCGCCCAGAATACTTCAAGGCCATTGGTCATTCTTACAAAATGAAAGGATCATCTAAAACTAGCATTCATGGTAGATGCAAGAAAACACTAGCGGTTATTTAGTGCCAAAATTTGTGGATAGAGATGTTGCTGCCTGGAATTCAAGAGTGGTCATGCCACATTTGCCTGAAGAAGATTTGGATTATGGGAAGCTATTTTCTGTGGAGACCGATGGATGGCATAAGCTACAAAAGAAGCGTTTCAGGGCTGAGCACTCTCAGAGTTGCGCAACATGGCCACAGGAGGTGTGAGAGGAAACTGCAGTGGGTAGAAGCAGGCAGTGGGTAGTAGCATGCAGAAAGGAAGGGAGGAGTTGCAAGTGTGGGAGGATGCATTGGGCGAGCAACAGAGGCAGGAGGCAGTGTGCTCCAGTGGGGAGGGAGTTGATGTGGGAGGGAGCCGAGGAGCATGATGGAGTGTTCAGTGGGATGAGGAGGGAAGCAGCAGGTGCAGTGAGTGTGAAGGTAGAGGTAGTGGAGGCTACGTAGAGAGAGAGGATTCGGGAGGTGAGCGCAAAGTGAGATGCAGGAGGGAGCTATGGGATTGATGGAATGAGGGGGAGGGTAGATGAGGTTGCAGGATATGGGGCTAGGAGATGAAGCAGTGGGGGAGGTAGGAGGGATTAAAGAGTGGAGGTGAGGGGGAAGGGGGAGCTGCGGGGAGGGGAGGTAAGTGAGGGAGAAGAGAGTGGTGAAGTGAGTAGGGGATCTATGGGAGGGCGGAGTGGATTGGGCCATAGGCAGAGGAGCAAGCACGAGAGTTGGGGTTCGGAGGGAAGGTGAGGATTTGGGGTTTGGAGTGCAAGAGGTTTGATGTTGTCTCATGCAATTGGAGGGCTGAGAGGCCGAGGTGTCGACCAAATATGATGTGGAGAGGCATGATGTCACAGGAGGAGGAGGAGATAGAAGGCAGAGTGTGAGGGTCGAGCACCAACAGGTGAGAGGCTCGAGCAGATGGAGGCCGAACACGAAGGAGGAGACCTATGATGGTGGGTCGATAAAGGACTGTTTCAAATCCAAGAGGTTGTAACACAACTAAAATAGCACTACACCCAGATTCATGTAGGTTCCCTGCATAGAATGCCTCCAAATTTAATCAATGTTCTGAGGTTCACCACCAGATTTATGATGTGTATCGATATCTTCCACCAGAGCTGCAGGTTGTCTTGATATCAACAACTTTACCACATGATATTTTGGAGATGAGACAGTGTAATGCAAAGAGACATTCATCAAATAAACGAAGGGACAGAGCTGGTAATATTCCTATCTGCAGTCTTAAGAGCATTTCTTCTAGATATGCTAGCGATAGAGGAATGGAAAACCTGAGAGACGTTACCTATGTTCTGACAAATGCTTATAAAGAAACAAAACCCACAAGAAAGAGAGTGCAGGTTTACAAAGGCCATGAAAACAAGTGGCTCGTATGAGCAGGGTAGGAAATTTTCTGCTCTAATACAATGTTGAACTCAACCATGGTAAACACACACAAATAGGAAATAATAAACAAGACTGGAAAAGGTAAGCATGAGTTGCATTATAATTCACAAAAATGTATATATATAATAAATGGAGTGACCCTTGCTTTCACATTCCAAGTTGTTAGGTCCCTATATTACTAGTATAGTCCCTTAGTGTTGTTAGTGTAACCCCCTTATTGTTATTATTGTACCCTGTAACCCCCATATTGTTATTATTGTGCCCTTAAATTATTATTGTTAGGTTGGATAGGATTACATTGTGGCCCCATGGACTCCTATATATAGAAAGCAGGTTTTGTAATTTGTATCATCCAAGAATTTTTCATTCATGCAGTAATTTATTGGAGGTTTCCCCCTTAAAGTGTCTTATTTCTAAGGCGTTGATATCACTTTTATTTTATTTTTGGAGTTGGTTTCACAAAATTTGGTATCAGAGGTTTGGATTCTAGGGTTTCACTACTCCAAATAGGTCATCGTGGAATTTTTGCTATAATTGTTTTTATATGAAGGTTCAGAAGCTAAAATTCTTAGAGGGTGAAGCCAAAATCCTGAGGAACATTGTCACACAATTTTAGAGCTTGGTTCGCAATATTTTCGGAGATATGATCTATGGAAGTTAGGGCTTTGTGCAAGCTCCTAAATTTCACTTAAAACAGTCATCGCGGTATTTTAGCTATAAATTTTTTTCTACAAAGATTCATAACCTAAAATTATTATAACATGAAGTAAAAATCCTGAGGAACGTCTTTGTAACATTTCAGAGCTTAGTTCGTAATATTTTCGGAGATATGATCTATGGAAATTAGGTCTTTTTCAGGCTCCCGAATTTCATCTCAAAGAGTTGATCATGGGAAAATCTTCATAACTCTCTCTCTAAGCATCGGATTGGAATTCTGTAAAAAGTGACTAAAAGTAAACGGACTATAGATTTCTTTCTATAACTTTCAAAGCCAAAGAAGTAAACAGTGACACGTGTCAAGTCATACAATTTCGCTCTACTCAACTAGTCCATAATTAGGTCATTGTGGGAGATTGGACATAACTTTTCCTTGAAGAATCCAAATCAAGTCAGACCCGTAGCATTTGAAATAAGATTCAGAGGAATACTACAGGGCTAAATTTCTGATATTTAGGATCTGAAATTATAGAGATAAGTTAATTTCAATATCGAGCTCCTCAAAAGAAAGTAAAAGGTGTGTATTTTGTTTTCTGAATTGCATAAGTCTTGTTTGAAGAATCAAGTTGAATTGATTCCAATGGGCTTTGCTACAGTTGTGATAGAAAATACACTAAATGTCATAAGTGTGCTGAGAAGAAATTATTTTACATAGATTGTGAAGAGGAAGAAGAAAATGAACAAGAATATTCAAAAGAAAAGGATATACACCAGGAACCAGCCCTAGAAGAGGAAGAAATGAGTCTGACCATATCGTTTAATGCATTGGAAGGAATTACCACTCCTCAAACTCTCAAGATAGAAGGACATATCAAGAAGAAAAAGGTAATAATGTTGATTGATTCAGGTAGTTCCCATAATTTTATTCATTGTAAGGTAGCCAAGGAATTGAATTGTTTCCTATACCCAGCACCAGAATGTCAAGTGACGGTTGCAAATGGAGGAACTATAAATTGTTTTGGGAAATGCCATTATATCAAGCTAACCATGGGGGAATATGTATTGAATATTCCATTGCTTTCCATTCCTATGGGAGGTGCTGATGTTGTACTAGGATTACAATAGTTACAATCTTCGGGGACGGTAACTTTTAATTTTCAAGAAATTTTCTTGAAATTTTTTCAGAAGGAAAGGAATTCGAATTACAGGACATTGCAAGGAAGTCGGGAAAGATAATAAGCTCTGATGTCATGAAAAATCTTCTAAAGAAATAACAACGAGGTGTAATTGCACAATTATGCTCACTAGAAGTTCCAACATCAAAATCATCTATTTATGCATATCTCCAAAAAGTCTTGGACAATCATTCCAAGGTGTTTGAAACTCCCAAAGGACTCCCACCTATTCATGATCATGATCATGCTATTTATTTGATTCTAGGAAGTGTTCCTCCAAACATCAGGCCTTATAGATATCCTTATGTCCAAAAGAGCGAAATTGAATGTATGATTGCATAAATGTTAGAGGTGGGTATAATTCAACCTAGTCAAAGTTCTTTCTCTGCTCTTGTAGTATTGGTACACAAGAAGGATGGATTATGGCGCATGTGTCCAAATTATAGGGAGCTCAATAAGCTCACCATTAAAGATAAATTTCCCATTCCTCTGATTGATGAATTATTGGATGAATTACATGGAGCAATTTATTTTACCAAGTTGGATCTTCGTTCAGGATATCATCAAATTAGAATGAAGACTGAAGATATTCCAAAAACAACATTTCGAACTCATGAGGGTCATTATGAATTTTGGGTCATGCCTTTTGGCCTTACCAATGCACCTTCTACATTTCAAGGGTTGATGAATTCCATTTTCAAACCCTTCCTTAGAAAATTTGTGCTAGTTTTTTTCGATGATGTATTAATCTACAACAGGTCTTGGAAGGATCATGTTCAACATGTTGACAGGGTGCTCAAACTATTGCGGGAGAAACAATTATATGCAAAAACATCCAAATGTTTCTTTGGAGTACAAGAGGTGGAATATCTGGGTCATATTGTATCTCACGAGGGCGTTAAGGTAGACCATAACAAAATTAAAGCCATTAAGCAATGGAAAGTCCCCACAACAATAAAACAGTTGCAAGGATTTCTCGGGTTAACGGGGTATTATCGCAAGTTTGTTAAGAATTATGGGAGAATAGCAGCACCTCTAACAACATTATTGAAGAAAGATGCATTTTCATGGACTCCTGAAGCAACTAAGGCCTTTGAACATCTTAAAGACGCAATGTGCCTAGCACCGGTCTTAGCTACGCCAGACTTCACAAAAACCTTTATTGTGGAATGTGATGCCTCAGGAAATGGAATTGGTGCAGTTTTAATGCAGGAAGGAAGACCCATTGCTTTTGAAAGTCGTCGAATCAAAGGAAAGTATTTACAAAAACCTATTTATGAGAAGGAAATGTTAGCAATACTGCATGCACTAAAGAAATGGTGAACTTACCTAATGGGAAGACACTTCAAGGTAACAACTGATCATGATAGTCTTAAACACTTTTTGGAACAAAGACTATCTTCAGAAGAGCAGCAAAAATCGGTCACAAAGATGTTGGGTTATGACTTTGAAATAATCTACAAAAAAGGAAAGCTTAATGTTGTTGCAGATGCACTCTCAAGAAAGAATGAAGAGGTGGAAGCATTGCTTTGTGCCATTTCTATTATCAAACCAGATTGGATAACCGAAGCAAGAGATGAATGGAAGAAGGACAAAGATGTATGGACACTCATTCAAAAGTTGCAGCAAGATCCTAGTACATCTGATACATTTAGTTGGAAAAATGATTCCTTATGGTACAAAGATCGCTTATATATTTGTAATAATTCCCAACTAAAACAAAAGATATCTTTTGGAATTGCACACTTCTCCTTTAGGAGGACACTCAGGATTTTTAAAAACTTACCACAAGGTGAAGAAAGATTTTTTTTGGGATGGCCTTAAATCTAATATTCAAAATTTTGTGGCGGAATGTTTGTTTTGCCAACAGAATAAAGTTGAGACAATTAAGACCCCTTGTCTTCTACAACCTTTATCCATTCCAAGCCAACGTTGGGAGGAGATTTCAATGGATTTTATCACAGTTTTACCTAATTCCGAAGGAAGGAATGTCATCATGGTGGTAGTTGATAGACTTACCAGGTATGCACACTTTTGTGCATTATCTCATCCATTTAAAGCAAGTACAGTTGCTACTATAATTATCGACACAATTCAAAAGCTACATGGAAATCCAAGGGTTATTGTGAGCGACAAAGATCCCATTTTTACTGGAAAATTTTGTACAGAGTTATTTTCTTGTTTGAGTACTCAATTAGCTCGTAGCTCATCTTATCATCCTCAATCCAATGTTCAAACTGAGATAGTAAATAAATGTTTGGAAGGATATCTTCGTTGTTTTGTATCTCATAAAAAAACACAATGGGTCAAGTGGTTACCTCTTGCTGAATGGTGGTATAACACTTCCTTCCATACTACAGCAAAAATGACCCCATTTATGGCACTTTATGGATATCATCCACCATCCATCACATCATATTTAAGAGAAAATTCGAAGGTTCAAGCGGTGGAAGATCACATCGAGCATCAACAAGAAGTTCTCCAACTCTTAAAGGATAACCTGAAATTGGCACAAAATCTAATGAAACAACAGGAAAATAAACATCGCAGTGAGAAGAGTTTTGATGTAGGAGACTGGGTATTTTTAAAGCTAAAACCATACAAAAAAATGTCCCTCAAGCAAGCTAAGAAGGATAATAAATTATCGCCAAAGTACTATGGTCCTTACAAGGTGTTGCAAAATATTGGTATTATGGCATACAAATTGGAGCTTCTTTCTTCTTCACGAGTGCATCCATTTTTCCATGTTTCATGCTTAAATATGGTTATAGGTGAAAATATTCAAGTTCAAACAATATTTCCAAAACTTGATGAGGAAGGAAAAATCATATTGGAACCTGAAGCGGTCACAGAAACAAGAACTCAACAGCTATGAAATCGGTTAATTTTAGAGTATCTCATCAAGTGGAAGAACTTACCCACTGAAGATTATACATGGGAGGATGAGAATTTTATACAGAAGCACCCAGAGCTACTCAAGCATTGAGGACAACACTTTTTTAAGGAGAGGGGCATGTTAGGTCCCTAGATTACTAGTATAGTCCCTTATTGTTGTTAGTGTAACCCCCTTATTGTTATTATTGTACCCCTGTAACCCCCATATTGTTATTATTGTGCCCTGAAATTATTATTTTTAGGTCGGCTAGGATTACATTGTAGCCCCACTAGGATTGCATTGTGGCCCCATGGACTCCCATATATAGAAAGGAGGTTTTGTAATTTGTATCATCCAAGAATTTTTCATTCATGTAATGTATTGGAGGTTTCCCCCTCGAAGTGGCTTATTTATAAGGTGTTGATATATCTTTTCTTCTATTTTGGAGTTGGTTTCACAACACAAGTGGTCTCTTGGACTTCCTTTTGTCCATTCGCCTTCTACACCTACCCATAGAGGATTAGGTGTCCAATACATACCATATATTGTTCATCATAGAAACCAAATGTTTTCACTGCAAACCCTGATCAAACATATGTCAGAATGTATGAGCTAATTTTCTGAATCATACCCGCATATGTACGTGGTTCCCCTTAAGAAGACTTGTGTACATATCTCAAATCATTGACACCTAAATCTGAATCACTATAACATTGAATCATATACTGAATCCATCATATATCACTGAACCAAATACAGATCACCATGCAGTAACATCATCACTAATTAACATTCCATTCCATAACCAATTCAACCAGTATTGTCAAACATAGATTATCATGAGAGAGACATCATTAATAGATAGCAACAAACATAACAGAACTGATCAAATATCATCATCAACCCATACTGCAAAAACCTAGTATGTATACGTGACTTTTAGAAATCACATTTGTGTATGTACATTTTTACCATTCTTAACACCCGCATACATATTTTGAACAAACTCAAATATTTTCGAAAAATATATACACTACTACCCAAAAGCAGATCAGTGTATGTATGCAACGTCTCATAGGAAAACCAACGTACAGATATGAAGTCACTCAATCATACCTTTGTTTCCACCACAACACACACTTCGCAAACCTTACTGTCAAAGCATCATTATCACCACAAATCTATCACTGTTAGCTATAATCGTAAACAGGTTAGGAAACCATATTCATTAGTCTTCATTATACTTCAGATCTATCAAATCTTATATGTCTCCATGTTCCCTGGTGCACACTTGTTTCATAGCAAATCATTCATAAACAACTCAAAACTTGCACCCTCAACACTTTGATCTCCATATCCTTATATAGCTTTAGCCTTTGCCAATACCTTAGTCCAATCCTTTAGTAATGTCGTTAGTATTATTTGGCATGATCAAATAGTCGTTTCCGCACTCATTAATATGGGCTAATACCATGGTGTGTATTAATATGGTCCAATACCATGGTGCGTATTATGTACGTGATTTTTCTTCATCATACTTTCATATGTATGTGACCTTGCTTCACAAGACCCTTGTACACTTTTTCAAACTTTATCTTTACCATCCATGTGTCTCTGAACCGATGTCTATTTGTCCATATCACCTGTAGCCTTTGCATAACCATCATTTTGACATTTTTATCAAGTAGGTTGCCATCAAGAACAACACATTAGGCATAATTCCAACATAAATAACATACCCTAAGTAGTGAACTTGGGTTTTGGAAAACTCACATTTAGTAAGTTTTGCATACAATTTATGCTCCCTCAACTAAACAGTTGCAAAATAGCTTTCAAGTCGTCCTCGTGCTCTTCTACATTCTTTGAATAAACAAGAATATCATCTACAAAGACTAGTACAAATTCATCCAAGTAATGTCTGACATTAGGGGAATTTTGAGGTCTAAAATGGGCCTCCTAAGGAAATTATAAAATAATAGTGGAAATAATAAAATAAGATTTGATGGCATCATCAAATTTTAGAGGGAAAAAAGAAAAAAACTATTTTTTCAACTCATATTTTGAAGTTATCTTCCAAATTTTTTACTCAAATTTCAAGCAGGAGTACTTATTCGATGCAAAATTTAATTCCTCATCCAAGGAGTACCCATGTTGCATACTTTCGATGGGTTTTTCTACATGAAAAATGAGAAATACATGAAAAACGTGATTGTAATCACGTTTTTTATGTATTTCTCATTTTTTTGTGTAGCAGGGTCCATAGAAAGTATGCAACATGGGTACTCCTTGGATGAGGAATTAAATTTTGCATCCAATGAGTAATCCCGCTCGAAATTTGAGTAAAAAATTTCGTAGATAAGTTGAAAATATGAGTTGAAAAAGTAGTTTTATTATTTTATTATTTTTTAATGTTTTTACCTTTTTACTTAAAAAATGGTGAATCATCCCCCATGGTTGAAATCATCATCCTGAGTCCTATTGGTTCTTATAAAGTTTAATTTTGTTGTACATTTTTCTTAGGAGGCCCATTTTAGACCTCAAAATTCCCCTAATGGAACATTATTCATTAGGAACATAAATGTGGTTGGGGAATTTGTAAGCTAAAATAGTACCACTACAAATTCATAATGGCCATATCTCATCTTGAAGGTGGCTTTGTGAATATATTCATATCTGATCCTAACCTGGTGGTATCCTAACCTTAAATCGATTTGTGGAAACATAGCATCCACTCTCAGTTGATCGAATAAATAATCTGTCATGGGAAGTGGGTATTTTTCTTCATTTTTACCTTATTAAGTTGTTAGTAATCTATACACAGCGACAACATGTCGTCCTTCTTTTTGAAAAATAGTGATAGGGCACCCCAAGGTGACACATTGGGTTGAATGTAACATTTATCCAACATTTCCTTTAGTTGTAATTTCAATTCAACCAGAACAGGCATACCTATGTGGTATGGAGTCTTCGTTGTTGGCACAGTTCCCAGGATCAATTCAATGGTGAAATCAATATCTCTTCTAGGTGGTAGTCCTGGAAATTTGTCTAGGAACACGTCATTGTATTGCTTTAACACTGGGTGATTTTCAAACATATCCACAATACCTTATTTTTCCTCATATATGTGTATGGTACAAAGTGCACACTCCTTTTCGTTGATTTTTGTAGCAACGAAAAGTGATATAAGTCTCAAATTTGGTGACGAGGATTAGACACCAGTATTCCAAAGGACCCAAAAACCGTTTGTGGAAATTCCACTCGGTTCATATTTTATTAAAATAACTAATTATTTTAATGGAGGCCCTAAGTCTAAACTTAGGGAAATTAAATAATTAATGGGTATTAATAAAACAGAGTGTGATTCTTCTAGAGAATGAAGATCAAGTCAAGTTTTAATCTTAGCCATTGATTAAACTTCTAATCTAGGTCGTTGGTTCATCAAGGAGAAGATTATAAAAGAAGGCTTGAGGGTCATTTGAAAGTAAGTCGAGAAAGCGATCAGTAACCCAAGGGAAATAAATTCTGAAGGAATAGAATTCGATTTCAAAGGGAGATTTGCAGGGTGAAGGAAGTAGAGGGTTTTAGCAATGTCAAGGTTTGAGCGAAGAAGCCAACAGAAAACCATAGAAGAAGCATGCAAGAGAAATACAGAGGCCTCACGCAGTGCTAACGTAGGCATATGTTGGCTCTGCACATAGGGGCATGCAGGAGAGATTTAGAGTGACACAGATAGGGCTGGTGAATCCCTCAGGTGTCAAAACTTCTTTAGAGGATGGTAGAAGAATTCTCTAAGGTGTATCTGAAGATGTTTTCTCAATTGTTTCTGTCAAACTTTCCTTGTAAATATTTCACTACTGAAGAATAATATAAACCCTCATCTGCTACACCGGTTTTCCCACATTGGGTTTTTCCGGGGATAATTGTCCAAAAATAATTATGTTTATGTGATTGATTCTTATGCTTGTATTTTCTACTATTATGTTCTTTGAATATACAAGAGTGATTACTATATTAGTGTTTATTTCAAAATTTACTGGAATAATTATATAAATAACTTATTATAAGAATAAGTAGGAGAAATAAATCTATCACTACTGTAGTATTTAGAGATTAAAATTTTCACATGGTATCAAAGATGAGATTGAGTAACAGGAGTGGATATTCTACAATGGAACGAAGATCATACATTTTTGCAGCAGCAACTCAGAAGGGTTCACGCAGTTCCCCAGAGAAGAGGGAAAGCATTAAAGAGCAAATGGATCATGACACTTTTGTTTTGGCATCCAAACTAGAAGGAGAATTTTATTGTGTTTCAAGCTCTTCTTCTCCAGAGATATGGTTTATTGACAATGGATCTTCTTCTCACATGACAGGAGTACGAGAATGTTTCTCAAGCTACCAAGAATAGCAGACGAATTTTTAAATCACCATGGGCAATAAGGCGAAATGTACCCATGTTGGAAGAGGTACCATAGTGTTTCAAACAGAAGTTAGTAATAAGCTTCGGGCAACCAATGTGTTGCATGTGCCTAGTTTGCGGATGAACTTACTCTTTATATCGCAGCTTCAAAACAAAGGGTATGACGTTTACTTTATTAGAAAAAGATTATATGTCAAACACCCGAGTTTGACGAAGAAGGCACAAATCAGAGTTAGGAGAAATAAACTCTACGAGTTACAACTCGAATCCCCATTGGCACTGATAGGAAGCATTGATGAGAAGGATTTGAATGAACTATGGCACAGGAGAATGGGGCACTTACACCATGAGGCTTTAAGTATTCTCAAGAATATTGTCACAAAAGTTCTAAGCCTGAGCACCAAGCGATATGATGTCTACAGAGGGTGTATATTGGGGAAGTATGCCGAGGTAATGTACCATAGAAGTAGCAGTAGGGCTAAGAGTGTGTTCGGCTTAATACACTCTTACATCTATGGACCAATTTCCACTAGATCTCTTAGTGGTGTCAAATATTTTTTTGCCTTTATTGATGACATTCCAGGAAGAGTTGGATCTACTTTCTAAAGACCAAGGACGAATTTTTGATCGATTCAGGGAGTTTAAAGCTCTAGCAGATAATCTGATAGGAAAGTAGATAAATACATTGTGATCACACAATGGTGGAGAATACGTCAATAAATACTTCACAGAGTTATGTGCAAGGGAAGGCATCAAAGGATAGTGGACCTCTCTGTATAATCCGAAGCATAATGGAATTTCAGAGAGAAAGAATAGAACTATTGTCGAGGTTGCAAGGGCAATGATTTATGATCAAGACATGCCTAAATTCATGTGGGTTGAAGCTTGCAATACATTTGTCTATGTATAGATAGGATTCCTCATAGTGAATTGGGTAAGATCACTCCAGAAAGTGTCTTCACTGGCAGGAAGCCAGAGGTGAGCCACTTTAGGATCTTTGGCAGTGTGGCATACTATCATGTACTCGAAGAGAAGAGGAAGAAACTAGATAAGACTATGGAAAATGGATATCTGGTGGGATATAGCGAGAATGTAAAGGCTTACCGCATCTACATTCCTGAGAATAGGAATATTATAGTACGGCGAGATGTGAAGTTCATGGAGGAAAGGTCCTTTAAGAAATCCCGAGAGATGCCTTCTGCAAGGCAGTCTGAGGAGGATCCGTTGGTCCAACCACAACAACTTGCAGAATATAACACGAGTGCTTCTCCTAGGAATGAGGATCCAAGAGATACATCTCCTGAGGAATTGTAAGAAGGGGATCAAGTAGATCCACCCACTACCAGTGGTAGGACGAGCAGGGAATTACGACAAATTCTAAGGGATGTAGAGGATTTTTTCAGAGCCCCCAGTAATGAGAAGAGGAAGCACAGGAAACCCGACAGGTACCAAGCCTTGGTAGCCCAGGTTAGGGAACCCTCTAATTTTCAGGAGGTAGCTCAGCATCAAGTGTGAGTAGATGTGATGGTGGAAGAATACAACTCCATCATGAAAAATGATGTCTGGGATGTCGTTTCTAGGCCTCAAACAGATCAGTTGTGGGTTCGAGATAGATCTACAAGATTAAATATGATGCACAAGGAAGCATCGATAAATTTAAAGCCAAGTTTGTGGCTAAGGGGTACGATCAGAAGGAAGGGATAGAATATGAAGAGACCTCTGCCCCAGTAGCCCGATATACTTCTCTTAGATCTGTTATATCCCTTTTTGCACAGATGGGATGAGATATTCACCATATGGATGTCAAGACTGCATTCTTGAATGGGTTGATAGAAGAAGAAGTATATATTGAACAACCAGAGGGCTTTGAGATGCGTGAGCAGAAAACTCAAGTGTGCAGGCTCAAGAAGGCCTTGTATGGACTGAAGCAAGCCCCTAGAGCTTGGTATGGTCGAATTGGCGGCTACTTGTAGAAGATGGGATTTGTCAAGAGTGATGCAGATTACAATCTCAACTATTTGAGAGTAGGGGATGAGCCTCTGGTATTGGTGTTGTACGTAGATGATCTATTTCTGACAAGATCATCTAGGCTCATCAAGGACTGCAAGGAGAATTTAGCTGCAAAATTCGACATGAAGGATCTAGGGATGATGCATTATTTTCTGGGGCTGGAAGTTTGGTCAAGGAAGATATACTATAGAAATTCTGAGACGGTTTCAGATGGAGGACTGTAGACCCATGGCTACTCCAATGATTACCAACTGGAAGAAAATCGATACGTCCGAAGATGATGAGGCTGATCCTACCTTATATAGGCAGCTCCTAGGATCTATGATTTATCTAGTCAACACTAGGCCAGACATCTCTTATGTTCTCAACACCCTCAGTCAGTTCATGGTGGAACTAAGGAGGGCACATTGGGCAGCAGCCAAGCATGTTCTCATATATTTGTAGGGAACAGTCGAGCTTGGATTGATATACACCTGAGGCAATGACATCATATTGGGTGGGTTCACTGCGTAGATTGGGTTGGGAGCCCAGTAGATCGAAAAAGTACCAGTGGATACTATTTCAATGTTGGATCAGGAATGACCTCCTGGTGCAACAAAAAAAAGAAGTATGTGGCTCTGAGCTCACATGAGGCGGAATATATGGTTGCAAGAATTGCTTCATGCAAGGCCATATGGCTTAGAAAGCTTCTTCTGAATCTACTCAAGGAAAAAAATGGAAAAAACCAACATTTTATGTGATAATAAAAGTTGAATCAAGCTCTCTAAAAATCTTGTATTCCATGATCAGTCGAAGCACATTGAAATCAGGTGTCATTTCATCATAGACTGTGTCCAGCGAAGAGTTGTACAATTACAGTACACTCTGATAGGAGAAAAAGTGGCAGACATCCTTACTAAAGCTCTAGGAAAGACAAAGTTTGTCTACTTCAGAGAGAAGATGGGGATGATCAAGGATCCATTTCAATAGCAGAAATGGACTGATGCAAAATTGAGAGGGATTTGCATTAAAGATGAAGTATTTATAGTGACAATGTCATGGGCAGCAATATAGAAGGCAACAATGTAGCAAATGAGGGGCAACAACAGCCAGGCATCAGTAGCGTAGAGAATTCTTTAGGGTCTGAGCAGTATGCAGCAACCATATTGCTAGAACACTTTCCTCACTAAGAGGGAGTGTTGATTTTTGTAGCATCGAAAATTGACCTAAGTCTCAAATTTGGTGAGGAGGTTTAGACACCAATATTCCAAAAAACCCAGAAATCGTTTCTGGAAATTCCACTCGGTTCATGTTTTATTAAAATAATTAATTATTTTAATGGAGACCCTAAGTCTAAACTTAGGGAAATTAAATAATTAATGGGTATTAATAAAACAAAGTGTGAATCTTCTAGAGAACAAAGATCAAGTCAATTTTTAATATTAGCCATTGATTAGACTTCTAATATGGGTTGTTGATTCATCAATGAGAATATTATAAATGAAGGCTTGAGGGTCATTTGGAAAGTAAGTCAGGCAAGCGTTCAGTAACCCAAGGGAGTTTAATTATGAAGTAATAGAATTTGATTTCAAAGGGAGATTTTCAAGGCGAAGGAAGCAGAGGGTTTTAGCAGTGTCATGGTTCGAGGGAAGGAGGCAGTAGAAGACCATAGAAGTAGCATGCAAGAGTAGCACAAAGACCTCACACAGTTCTAACGTAGGAATACGTTGGCTCTGCATAGAGGGGCACGTAGGAGAGACACAGAGTGATGAAGGGAGGGCTAGTGAATCCAACAGGTGTTAGAAATTCTTCAGATGACTGTAGAAGAATTTTCTCAGGTGTGTATCTCAAGAAGTTTTCTCAATTGTTTCTGTCAAAATTTCCTTGTAAATATTTAACTGCTAAAGAATACTATAAACCCTTATCTGCTGCACCGGTTTTCCCACATTGGGTTTTTCTAGGTACAATTTTCCAAAAATAGTTGTGTTTATGTGATTGATTCTTATGCTTGTATTTTCTATTTTTATGTTCTCTGTATATACATGAGTGATTACTGTAATAGTGTTTATTTCAAATTTACTGGATAATTTTGTAAATAACTTATCTAAGAATAAGTAGGAGAAATAAATCTATCACTATAGTAGTATTTCAAGACTGAAACTTTCACACTTTCTACTACAATGCTTCACATGAAGCACAGTCATTTTTCTAAGTGTTATCGCCCTCTTAATTCCTGATATCGTTTTCTTTTCACCCTTATCGTTGAGACATTGCAATGCTTTATTGTAACAAACAATTTTGCTCATGCGGGCTACGAACCAATTCATTCTGATCAAAATGTGATAAGATATTGATGGCAACAAATTCAACTTGATTGTAGTAGTCATGCCACCAATTTCCACAGGGAAAGACTCAACCATGTTAATTATCTACCTCTTTGTTCTTGTAGCCAATTGAACCAACCATGATTCTTTATGGGATTTATTACGAAATTTACATTTCTACAATCCTCGGGCTGACATAGCTAAAATTATAACCTCGGTTAATTAGAATTGAAACAAGTTGGTGTATGGTCATACCTTCCATTTGGATCATTACAGCTTGTTGATCTACTTGTCTATTGTCCAATACAACATAAATTTGGGGTATGTCCTGGGCCACATCATTCATTGTTGTTTCTTGTTATACATTATACAACCTTGTGCCATTCCACTGCTCTAAAGGAAAATTACTTTAAATATGGTTTTCTCAACAAGTCCAGCTCTGTATAGGTCCTTTCTTAGACCCCTCAATCTGTTCTCTTGCTGAGTTTGGGGTTTTATTTTTTCCATTCATAATGGGACTTTGTTGATGTACATTTGTAAATTTTCATATATGTTCTAGGATTGATGCAAATTTATTTTAAACCCAATAGCAATCACATAAACATGAAAGTAAAATGCTAATAGAACATACCAATAGACTGACAGAAGACAAGCCAAAAATACACTTACCTTGATCAACAAAATATATGTGTTGTGGTGCATTACGGTGTTCAATAGGATGCTTCAACTAGCAAAGTATCCTCACGTTCATCCAACCAAAAGTGTCACACAACCCTCAAGACATCTCCACAAAAGTGAACCCAAAGTCAACAAAATTCAATGATGTCCAGTCAATGGTCAACACAAAACAGCAGAAGCAAAAAGTCAACACAACACAGCAAAAGGTCAACGTCCAGCCTCGATTTTTGTCCCAAAAAATGGATACTGTAGAAATCAAAGTTTTGGGAGAGTTTTAGGTCAAATTGACCAAGTGTTGACCAAATTCAACATTGGTCAAATCTGCACTAAAACCCTAGGTCAAATCAGAAAACCGTAGCTGTTATTTTCCCACGTGTGAGTGAAGAGAAGCCTCCAAATGTGAGATCGAACCAATTAGAAGAGAAAATGTATGATGAGTGATGGTGAAAATGACCTCCAACGTTGACCAATATATATCCATCTGTGAGGGTGTGTGACACATCTTTTGGGGCTCCAAGCCTATATTACAATTCCGACCGACCTTGCACATAAGTGGAATTAACTCAAAATAAATGTTTTTCTAATCCGATCAAGATGATATTTAGATTGATCTTGAACCTCTCTGAAAGAGGAATCCAATAAAAATATTGACATCATCATATGAGCATCAAAACATGGATTTTAGACCTAGTTTCCCAAAATTAACACTCCCTCAACTAGGGAGAACTCCATCCACCTGTGCCATCCAAACATCGTGTGTCATCCTGCCGTAACTTGCTTTGTTGGCTTCTTTATTTCATAACAAAAAAGTGAGTCACAAAGACATCACTCACGGCTGACAAAATCAGCTCAGAGGTCTGAAACCTCTATAGGGCTCAAAGGAGTCTCATACTAACCTAAAGTTAGTTTAACTAACCCGAAGTCAGTTGGAGGTCCGAAACCTCACTAGAAATTATCCCAGATCAAGTGGTTGGACACATTCCATCCTGGACATAGAGAGTATGGCATGTGTCCATCAATCTTGCTACTGGTCTCTAGCATTTCCTACCTCATCGGCCAAGATGAGAGGTACCTCCCATGAGTCTGAGACTCCATGGGTAGGATGCATATGGGGCATAGATCAAAGAGAGGTGAACCAACTCAATATCATAATGGTGGGGCAGAAGCACACCAACAAGGTTCGGCAAGCCTAGCCCTATGGTTTCTTATAGCTCCAAGAAGTTATCCCCAAAGCCCCCTGGAACTCCTAGAGCTCATCGTCCAACAGGACCCTTAGAATAGGGCGTTCCATGATTCCGAGATTCTCATGGAAGGTTAGGAACTTGACCTTCCCCGAGGGCTTTATGAGAATATCTGCGACCTGCTCATCAGTTCCTATATGATCGATCCTTACGATGCCTCGCTGTACCATATCCCAGATAAAGTGGTACCTGATATCAATATGCTTGGATTGATCGTGGAACATGGGATTCTCTGATAAACAAATCCCACTCTATTTATCACAAAGGATAATGGTGGTATCTAGCACATGCCCGAATAGCTAATTCAAGAGCTTTTGCAACCAAACAGCTTCACAACAAGTCATACTTGCTACAATGTCTTCGGCCTCAGTGGTGCTCAAAGCCACTGACTTCTACTTCCTTCTCATCCATGATATCGAAGCAGATCCAACTGTGAAGCAGCATCCAGATGTGCTCTTTTGATCCACCACACTACTAGCCCATTCGGCATCAGTATATCCATGGAGTCTCAAACTCTCGACAGTGTATCTCAGCCCATGGTTTATCATGTCCCGAATATATCTTAACATATTCTTGGCACCAACCAAGTGAATGTGATGAGGATAAACCATGTGTTGACTCAAAGTGTTCACTGCAAAACATAAGTCCAAATGGATGTTCACTAAGAACATCAGGGCCACTATGAGTGGATGATACTCGGTAGGATTTTCTAGCACGGGCCTAGTAGCGTTTCCACTCAACTTCTTAAAGTCGAGCTCCATCGGTGTCGACACTAACTTACAATCCACCATTCCAAATCTTTCCAACAACTTCACAATGTATTTTCCTTGAGAGAGGAAAATATCGCCAGGTAGCGGAGAGGAAAGATACAAGAATGAATTCATTTTTCTTATCATCAACAACATTAGATTCCCATACCTAGAATTTCTTGACCTTTTGAAAGGTTTCCAATTTCCTTTGAACGTGTTGTTCCTTTTATTTCCATTCCTCATATTGTTGTTGTTGTTATCATCATCCCAAGAGAATCCCTTCTATTAGGGAATTCTCTAGCATAGTTGCCAGACTTGTTACATGTGTAATATCTTCCTTTCTTTCCTTGGGCCCCTGCTCTTCCATGGTTCCTCAGACCACCATTGTTCTTCTTCTTAGCACGAGCGACGAAGGCAGCATTACCTTCATTTTCATATTCCATCATTCTTAGTTCCTCTTGAGTGCATCTCGACAATACTTTGTCAAAATCATGAATCACATTATTATTGAGAATGGTAGTAATGAATACATGTCATTCATAGGGGAGACCTCCAAGTGTAGTGAGAACCATTTCTCAATCAGCTATTGTTTCCCCAATGGAAAGAAGATTATTCATGATCTCAATCAACTTCAAAAAATAGGATTGAATGGATTCATCCCTGCCTTTCTTGAGATTCTTCAATTGGTTCTTAAAGAAAAGAACTTGATTTGCATTGCTAGCCCTAAACATATTGACCAACTTGTCATACATCTCCTTGGATGAGCCCAACTCAAAGATGTAGGCAACCAGACTCTTATGGATGGAATGTCGAATAATCAGCTTAGCTTTGATTTCCCCTTTCTTATACTTTGTCTTGGTAGCAGTAGGTGCAGAGCTTGGAGGCTCTTGGATTTTACCCTGCACATATTCCATGACATATTAGTCTTCCAAGATCAGATCCAAATACATATTCCCAGCATGAAATTCATACTTTCCAGTCAACTTGTCATCAACTTTGAAGCCATTATAATTTGAGGTACCCATGGGTCCTTGTAAAATGCTACTTCTTTAGTGATTGCTCTCAATACAAACTTGGGCTTTGTCTTCACCTTAGCTTTGATACCATGTAAATTTTTGTAGATGTTCTATGCTTGATGCAACTTTACTTTAAACTTGATAGCAATCACATAAACATGAAGGTAAAATTTTGATAGAACATACCAATAGATTGACGGAAGACAAGCCAAAAATACACTTAACTTGATCAGCAAAATATGTGTTATGGTGCGTTACGGCAGTCAACAGGATGCTTCAACTAGCACAGTCTCCTCACATTCAACCAACCAGAAGTGTCACACAACCCTCAAGATAGCTCCACAAAATTCAACCCAAAGTCAACAAAATTCAACGATGTCCTGTCAACGGTAAATGCAGAATAGCAGTAGCAAAAAGTCAATGCAGCACAGTCAAAGGTCAACTTCAAACCTTGGTTTTTGTGCCAAAAAATGTGGACTGCAAAAATAGAAGTATTGGGAGATTTTGAGGCCAATTTGACCAAGCGTTGACCAAATTCAACGCTGGTCAAATATGCGCTAAAACCCTAGGTTAGATCAAAAAACCCTAGTTGTTGTTTTCCCACGTGTGAGTGAAGAGAAGCCTCCAAATGTGATATCGAACTAATCAGAAGAGAAAATGTGTGATGATAGATGGTGAAAATGACCTCCAAGATCTGTGAGGGTCTGTGACACATCTGTTGGGGTTCCAAGCCTACATTGCAATTCTGGCCAACCTTACACATAAGTGGAATTAATTCAAAATAAATGTTTTATGCATCCAATCAAGATGATATTTAAATCAATCTTGCACCTCTCTGAAAGAGGAATCCAATAAAAAATATTGGCATCATCATCTGAGAATCACAACATGGAGTTTGGACATATTTTCCCAAAATTAACAACTTTTTTTATAAATGTGGTGAATATCCCATTCCTTCCTCCTAGTCTATATCCTAAGGACCTTGTCCCTTTTTCTTTGAAGTTGGCTCTATCCTTCATTTTCCAATATGTTCGCATTGTTATCTTCTATTTGGATTTTTCATGGAAATACCTCATCTTTTGGATAGAATCCTCTTTGGTATTTGGTTCATCAAACTTGATTCTATCCTAGTAGGTTTGAGGTGTTTATTTTTGGTAGCATCATAAGTGCTCTAAATCTCAAAATTTGTGGAGAGGCTTCGGCACATGCATTCCAAAGAACCCTGAAATCGTTTGTGAAAATCCCACTCAGAATGTGTTTTATTAAAATAATTAATTATTTTAATGTGACATGTTAGTCAACAGTGATTTTTTGCCTTTGTAGATGACTAAATGTCTATCGTAGATTTCTAGAAAAAAAAATTTATGAATATTGTGACTTCTAGAAATCTCACTACCTTCATTATCCTTAGGATAAATTTTTCACTATTTCATTATCCCATCACGTCATTCTCAACTCACCACTCCCAGAAGACCCATCATGGGCTCATGTCACTCATTTTGTGTATGTTTTGTCACCTTTGACCTTAGCACTCTATTTTTGGATTGCTTAATTTCCTCCACCTGACACTTAGGATCACTAACCAACCTACTCACTCTTATGTTTCCTGGATACATCAAGCATTGATGGTCTCAAAACTATCTCTATAGGCTCTTTAGATAAATCAAGTACTTGGATTTTGGATCTTCAATACATCAAAACCAAGTTTTCAGTCAAAGGCCAAGTCCAAAGAGCCTCCCACAAGGTCACCTAGGGTTTCATAGGTCATAGGTTTGTTTTGATATTCTAAAATATTTTTTTTTCCTGTGCCAAGAGGCTGCAATCAAAGGAGGAGGACGGCATATGATTGACCAAATGGATCAAAAAAATCCTTCAACAAAGGCCTCCTTGGTTAAAGAAAAACTTTTGCCAAAGGCAGCTGCCCATCTCAGACATTTATGCAGGAATGAATGAGATGGTTATCAGCAGAAAAAGAGGGAAGGTAAGAGGGAAAATAATCCCTAAGGACAGTCACAACAAAAGAAAGGTAGCAGGCCTATGTACAAAAAGAAGCAGGGTTTTGGGTCTGATTGGAAAAAAATAGTATTGCCAAGAAAAGAACCAGTAAAAAGGCCACAAGGACAGAAGGCACAACAACACAACCAAGCACACATTGAATATTTTTAGAAATTATAAATTATGAAGGGAAAAAGATGAGGTGAACTAAGCAGAGATGAATGAACTTGAAAGAGCTATAGAGAACTTAGAAGACAACACTACTTATTCTTCCCAAACAACCATAAAACCTAAAGTTTGGGAAAGATAGAAAAAACAGGTCAAATGAAGAGGATAAGTCCTCCTTCCTAAAAACAAAAGGTCTCCAAAGGCTTTTCAAGGTGGTTTCTAGGTTTCGACAAAAATAACAGTGCCTCACTGCACCAAAAGGAGAAAGTACAAAGAGTATCAATGAGGGAGGTCAATTTTTCAACAACAGTCAAGTGTCCTCAAATGATCAAAGGAAAGAAATCATTAGGTTAAGTGTCAAAATGAGAAATCAAGCTAAGCATGAGTTCATTGTGAGTAAATGAGCTATCAAAATCCAAAAATGACTAAGGGGACCAAAAATTGTGTCATGGCACCTACAACACATTAGAAGTGACCAAAGGGAGATAATGACAAACATGATTGAAAAGACTGAGGTCATTGTGCAAGACAGATTTATGATACCATTGGAAAAACAGTGAGAAGTGAAGAGAACCTGTTTTAAGATCACTTACACTCAGGTATCTCAAAGAGGGACAAAACATGTTTTTATCAGTCTCTAAAATAGGGGGAATTGAAGACATGAGAAAGGCTAAAACACAGTGAACCATACAATTCCAACAGGCATTAGTAGCCCAAAGAGAGCCAAAAACCATCATACAAACTACCTAAAATATCAGCAAAGAGGACAGGGTGAGAGGAAAGTATCATTTCTGTGTTTTTTGGTCACCTCCTTCAAAGGGTAAAAAGGATATCAGTGAAAATTACAAAGTGACACAAATGTAGAAAACCAACTTGGAAAAAGTGGGTTTATAAGTTTAAATTTGTCTTCTCAAAGGGTATAAAGTCCCTCCAATTATCATTTCAAAAACACTTATCACTTGGCATGAGAGAGAAAATCCTCAGGACAAAAATCAAAGTTTTCTAACTATTTCTGGGAATTTTCTCCTTGGCGCTGTGAAAATAAGTGGTGTTGCGCTAATCCGGGTCGGCGCTGCAGTAATCAGTCGATTCCCTATTCAAAACAACATGGTGATGTGCTAATCTGGGCTGGCACTACGCACAAACCCGACCGACACGCCCAGGACCCAACTGGCAGGCCTGCACACGTCTTGCACTGAGCTAATCCTTGGGCACGACTACCCGGCGCTGTGCTAATCCATGGGCACAACTGCCTGAGCTACATTAATACAAAAATCCTCAAACAAACAATAATTTTCTCTGAGGCTTGGGGTTACCTTCTAAATTTTCCTCCAAGACCTGCAAAGGAGCTAAGAGGCAATGAAGAATCAAATGAAAATAAGTGTGAAGGTGATAGTAAATTAGTCCACAGTAAAGATGAGGATGGTGATGATGTTTAACACCAATAGGACCATGATGAGGCAAGTCACCTGGAGACAAAGGATGATGAAGCACAAGGCAACATGGATACAGGGGAAACAAGTGACCAAAGTGCAGAAGGTGATGAGAGGTGCATGAGTGAAAAAGAGAAAGCATTCATGACAGTCATGACAATCATAAAAAAATTAAAGATAGTGACCCCCATAATTTCCATGATGATGAGCAAGATGATGAAAAGGCAGGAAAGAAAATGAAGCAAATGAAGACCAAGGTAGACAGTAATGAAGAGAGTTAAGTAAGGATTTCAAACTCCCTCCTCCAAAACATAAATGCACAACTCAAAGACTTAGAAGCTGAGTTGGAAAAGGCAAATAATTTCATTCATTTCCACAACAAGCCATCTATGAATGCTAGAACACTCAAAGCCTGGAGAAAACCCTCATTGAAATCCAAACCCTAAAAGAGGCAAAATATCAAGAAGGCCTTCGATTTTTGGCCCAAGATTTTCAACAGGTCTCCCAAACTCCATGAGGGAGGCATCTGTTATGGTCTGGTGATTTGGCAGATTGGTAGACCAAATGACAGGGTTGTTATGGCCTAAATTTACCTCAGGCTGAAAAAGGCAGAGTCTAGGGTAACATCAAACCACGCTTAATCTGGTAGCTAGCCCTACCAGATCGGGAGAGGGCTCTCTCCTGGTAAATCTCAGCAAAAAATGATCAGTGAGGCTTGAGATGACTTGAATAAAGGCTGATTTTAGGCTAGGTATATATGTAAAAGAGTTTTATTTGATTTTTAGGGTGTTTGTTGGATCAATGGGAAAGGCAGATTTTGGGTCTGGGAAATGAGCAGTTTTGCAGCGATCTAAATGGGGCAAGGTAGGAAATTATTTTGATGTTTAAATTTCGAATGAAATGGATAGCTCAGACTGGTGAGGAGTTGAAGAGGGAAAGATGCTTTTAGGAATCCTCTTCATACAGTTGAAAACATAGAAAATTAAACAAAACTCAAGGTAGAGCACCGCAAATCTAATGAATTCCACCTTTATTACTTGTTTGTTTAACTTAAGAAGAAATAAGAAGGAAGATGATACACATGAAACATCAATAAACTTACAATCACAGAGAGAAATACATCATCAAAACAAAGAGCCACATGGATCCCAAGGAGTGTTGCAAACCCTAGTCTATTCCTTTGCCAAAATGCAGAGATGAAATGTACAATGAAGCTCAAAGAAATCCCAAGTGTCCAACCTATGCCAATGACTAAAAAACTACAAGATATAGACAAGAATAACTCATCCCCAACATCTAGAGGTTGAGCTCACAATTTTAGGAACTTTTTCAACAAGATCTAAACTAAGAACTGGAAAATAGGCAGTGGAACATCTTGCCTCTATAAGATAGGAAACTGATTCATTCAGTTGCAATTCACCTTTTGATGGATGAATCTACTTCCATGAGTAAAAATTTGACAAAATTACATCAAGACCTATCAAATTACATCAAATTACATCAAGATTTTTACATTTGGAAGTAAAAAATTCAAACTGGCCAAAACTAGGCAAAAAACAGAGTTACTGAGTCAAAACTGAGCCAAAATCCCCAATGCGTCACGCCACTTTGGAGCTAATTTTGAAGGCCTTCTAGGTGTCCAAATTGAGTGCAGGATAGCTCATTGGAAATATCTACTTGTATAATTTCCAACCCAAGTAGAATTTATGAATTTGGTTTCCATTTTCCCCTCCAAAAAATATTTTTCCCAACATTGCTTCCTATATGTCCAAAAAGGGGCAGAAAGGTCATTTTTAGGGTGTTTTTGACCCTTCCGGCAACCCAAAACTTGTCAAAATATCTAGGTAATGGGTAGGCATGCATACATTTTCATGAAAAATCCAAAAATAGAAATTTTTACCCAAGAGGAGCTCCCAATAATAAGCGCACGCCAAGTGGCGCGACGCGTCGGGCAGGAAAATTTGTGTTAAGGCCAAAAAAAACAAAATTGACAAAATGTGTCCCAAATTTCTTGAAATTTGGGCTGAATGTCCACCATCATGCGCTATGTTGGGCCAAGGAAGCTTCGGCCAAAATTTGGAGTCTATCTTGGCTTTTTCGACGCTTTAATGCCCTCTTCAACTTAGCCTTCAAGATCTTGATTCGTGCCTTGCAAACATGATTTCTTGCCCAATAATGATTCGCCATGTGCCTTAACATGTTATTTTCCTTGTTTTCTTTCTCCAATATATTTTCCAAATGAATATTTACCCTTTCAAGTTAATTTTCGCGATCAGCCTCAATTTCTTGCTTAATGGATGTCATCTCACTTTGGCTCCTTTCGGTAGCTTGTCGTTTTGCTTTCATGTTTTGGAGCTCCATGAATGAATGGGACTGATGAGGGGATGGTTTGATGCTAGCTGTATAATTTTAGGGAATGAAAGGGTTTAGCAGATGATATCTAGGGTTTGGGATGGCAATTAGGTTTTTGGGGATATTTGACTAGGGTTTGGGATAGTGGGATTAGGGATTTAGGGTTGGTTGATTAGGTATATGGGAATTAAGGAATGAGTGGATGAAATGTAACGAAAGGGAAAAAACGCAGGAATAAAGGAGTGAGGGAGTGAGAGATAGCTAGGAGTGGAATTGGCAGTGAAACATGCAATTTGCAAACCCTATGCAACTGCTTTTGGCAAGAAATGTAAAGAGGTAGGGTTTTGATTCTTTCTCATTAAATCACCATAAGCACCAAGAGAAATTCATTCATTGGTCATGGAGGGATGTTAAATTACTTGGGAAATGAAGAACTTAGCAATTTGAGAGCTTTTGGAGGAACATTTAAATGGATTTCAGGATTTTTATCCCAATGCGCCGCGCCATCTCAATGCGTCGCGCCAGTTCATTTTTTACACTGCAGAGGGTTGCCCAATGCGCCGTGCCATCTCAATGCATCGCGCATTTTTGCAGGAGACTTTTGGAGACCTTCCCAGTGTCAAAATTGAGCGTGGGATAGCTCATTGGAAATATTATTGAGTCTAATTTCCAACCCATCTATAATTTTTCAATTTGGAGTTCTTTTGCCCTGTCAAAAATCAAATCTCACAAGACTGGTAAAAATGTGCAAAATGAGGCTGCCTCAAGGCAAAGTGCTATTGCAGTAAACTTTTGAAGATCTTCCTTAACTCCAAATTGAGCTCATGAAGCTCATTGGAAACAACTTTATGTTTAGTTATCATTTGACTCATCAAGCAAGTCATTTGGCCAACCAAGCTAGGAGAAAACTTGATTTGCCCAAGGTCACTTCAGAGGTGCATCAATTCTCCTGAGGCAACTATATTTTTGAAATTTCTCTAAAACCATGACACCTGTGTAAAAATTGAAGGATTTTTTTCTTCCTTGGCCTATTTTGGACAAAAACCTCTCTCATTTTTCCCAAATTCCTCTTTTATTGCTCAGAAACATCATTGGAGTAAAACCTATCCCGATGTGTGGATCAAGGGATTTGTCGAAATGAAGCGAAATGAAGGGGATAAGGGGCTTCTAAATTCTTGAGAAAATTTTGGGAAGTAGGGAGGGATGTTAGGAAGCAGGGGAAAGTGGAATTTCAGATATTGAGTGAGGGGAAGGGGTCCAAAAGGGCAAAACACAGGCCTAGCCTAGAAAATTGCTAAGTTGTAGCAAGAAACTAGGGTTTGTGCGAAAATGAGGAATTTTGGGGATCTAAATGATGGGAAGCATTTAATAAGGTACATTAAGGATAGGGAAAGGTTTATGAATATTAGGATACAAGTTTTTCTGATGATTTTACCATCCAAGAGAAATTACCTCCAAAACCCTAGGAGAGGGAAATGAACCTTACCTAAGCACAACTGAAGCATGAACAAGGTGTAAAATGACCCTTTGTAATCTGGCATGATGATGAAAACCCTCTGAATGATGGTACACTCAGTTGAATGGTGACATGGATTGACATTTGGACAACTTTGAAAGGAGTGTTAGCAAACCCTAGACCTAATACCTAGTGACCAAAGTTTACTTGAAGACTCACTGAAATGACAAAATTTGACCTTGACACCTTAAAATCACTTTGTAAGAGCATGTTTGATCACCGGAGGAAGGCTGAAAATACTAACACTAAAAAGGGTAACATCAGACCAAGCTTTGGAGCCCTAGGACCTAGCCTTCCTCGACTCAAAGAGGGCTCTCTCTATTATGAAAAGGATGTAAACTTGTTTGCTTCTGTATATTTGATTTTAGGCTAGTTGTTGAGTATGTTTTGGTTTTTTTTGGGCTTTTTGAGGGGAACTGATCAAAAGGAAAAAAATGGATAAAGAATTCATCGAATCAATTGGGCTATGGGGTCAGATGAGGTCAAGATTGTCTTAATGATGAACAAGGTATTACTGCAAGGCCGATTTGGTCGAGGTAAATGGATTCTTTGGGTGAAAGTGAAATGAGATGGACATTAAGTTTGTGAAAGAAAAATATATTTTAAGCATAAATACTTAAATAACAAGCATTCATGAGTTAGGGCGGACCATTAATCTCTATGAACGAAACTCAAACTGATAGATGCAGAAAATAAACAATCCGGTGATACATAGAAGTATAAGACCCTCTAACTTTGGGAAAATCAACTTCAGAATTTTGGGAAAACAAAATAAGATTTAAAAAAAACTCAATATATGAATAGGGAACTCCTAAACATCATATCTTGAGCTATTGGGAACTTTGAAATAAGACTGCAAAGCATGGACAAAGGGCAAGATCGAAACAAGACCTCTTTGACTTAACTAAAACAACTAATAATTCAGAGAGAGATTTCAGAAATGGAGTTTTGATTAGCTATGAGTAAGCAAGGCATACCATGAATCATACTAGACAGCATACATAATAACCATTAATGAAACTGATAACAAGTTCTTAGGGTACCAAAGAGCAATTAAGAATTCTTTGACATAACCAAGAAAGATGAAAACATTTAAGCTGCAATGAATCAGGAAATTTGAGGTGACCCCATGGGCATATCTCAAACTTATTCTTTACTGAACTATAGCAGGCAAGAAGCATGAAAATATGTATGATAAAATAATAAAACATAATATATAAGGAAAACAATACCATTCACCAAGCCATGGAATCCTACATACAATCCTCCCCAACCATCAAAGTCAAGCAAGAGATCATCCACTTCATAAGACAAGTATTTCTTCAAAGCTCATAATGCTATGTATTTCTCTCTATAACATAAAGTTCTCCCTATGGTTACAATGAATCCTCTTAGATTATATAGGCCAAAGAGGAGGAAACCCACCTAGAGCAACTAGAAGGCCATTGGCCTAATACAAATATCTGATTTTGTCCTTGAGGCTTTGCAAATCCCAAGGCACAAAATATCTTCAAAAAATATATATTTAAGCTAAAAATAGTAAGAAAATTGAATTTTAATCTCTAACATAGAGTTAAAAATATCTTAATGCACATTTGGATGGCCACCCTCAGAAAATTGCCTTTTCAGCAAAATCCTACAGGAGCGTAGCACCAGAAAAAAGTCTATTTTGCAGAGGATTTTTGAGGGACTTCCCAATGTCGAAACGAGGCCCATGATGGCTCGTTGGAAAGCCCCAAATGTCTACTTTATGGAACTACTTGATTTTCCAAACTGATACTGGGAAGTCTGTCAAAAATTTTAATGAGTGAAAAAACCCAGGAGCGTAGCACCTGCTGATATAAGGGGCCGAATGTTGAAAAATGATTGTTTTTGGCCTTTTTGAGGGACCAAAATAGCTTCATTTGTTCTGAAAATTTCTGAGTATACTCCCTTAAATTTAATAAATCCAAAAAAATCACTTTCATGAGCTGAGGATGCTCCTATAAAACATGGCAGCACCTAGAAAAATGTGCAATTAGGCCTAAAAATCACAAAAAACAAGATCATGTCAAAAATTGCTCAATTTTGGTGAGCAAACCCCTTATGGGTTTCTAGAATCATGCAAGGAAGCTGAAGCCAAGATTCCAAGCCTAGATATTTCATTTTCCCCTTTTTTCACCGGGTGCCTCCTTTGGGCATTTTGGTGCTTGGCTTGGGCAATTCGCCTCTACTCCTAAGCGCTCTAGTGACATTACTAGTCACAGCTTGAATGGTTTTCTTCTTTGTAGAATTGGTGATTTTAGGCTTTGCCACCTTTGAGGAAAGAGTCATGGCCCCTTGCCTAGGAGAGGCAGCAAGCTCATGTCTTTGAGGGTTATTTTAATACTCACTGTGTTTGTCTTCTTCATGTCGATTTCCACCTTCACCCTTATCACTGTTTTCCTTACTGTTGTGGTGCTTTTCCTCATGAGGGCTATCCCTTTCATTATTACTGTTTTGGTATTTTCATGTAGGCTACTACTAACTTCACTATTCTTGTCATGACTGTCTTTTTCACATTTATTGTCACTGCTTTTCTCATCTTTCTATGAGCTATATTTACCATCATCAGTTTTTTCATCTCCTTTATGAAGATTGCCCTTATCTTCATTGTCACTGTTTTCATCTTGTTCTTGGTTGTTAGCTTTACTATCACCTTTTGTTTTTTCATTGTCTTCATTGCTTCTCTGTAGGCTATCTTTTCCATTGTTTTGAGTTTTTTGTGGGTTGTATTCATCAGGACTGCCTTCATCTACTTTTTGCATGTTTCCACTATCTTCATTGTTTTCCTTGCTTTTCCCTTGAGGATTGTCTCCTCCTTCATCTGTGCTTTCTTCATGACTGTTATGTTGACTACCACTATGATCATCATCACTAGTACCTCCTCCATCACTGTTATGCTGACTGCCACTTTTTTCTTCATTATCACTGCTTTGATTAAACTCTTTCTTAGTTGGCAGACAAGTTCTTGATAAATGAAAACAAATTTACTTCTTAAGAACTATGTTCTTTCCTTGTGACTGAACAAGGAAGGCCTTCAATATGATCTATGTCTTTGAAAATAGGTTTCTTTTATTTTTAGTGCTACAACTCTTTTCCTCTGTGTGGGACTGTGCTTCTCTTTTAACCACTTAACTAAAACAAGTTTTTCTGAACTGACAATGGTCTTTCCTTTTCAATCACTGTTTCACCCTTTTTATGTTAGTAACAGGGGACCTTTGAAAACACACTTTACCACTGTCCCTAAAAACATTTTTTTCCCTTTTATTGCTGATCGAACAGGCTCTTTTTCTCCTAATGAACTATGACTTTCTCTTTGAACACCACTATTTTTTCTTCCTCCTTAAATTATCTCTTCAAAAATAAGTATTTTAACACCATAAAAAGATATAAGAGAAGGTGAAATACCTATTAACAAACCCCTCTGCAGCTTAGAAAAAAAAAATATATACATTCATTTAAAATTTTTCATTTCTGAAGGGCTTTAGACACAAGCGCGTCGCGCCTCCCTATAGGTGCATCGCGCCCTGTGTAAATTGCTTCAGAGAGGGGCTACAGGCGCGTCACATCCTACTACAGGTGCGTCGCGACCTGGTTTTTTGCACGATGCATGTCTGGGGCTTATTATTTGAAGGAGGCTTATTTAGAACTATGAGGGGTGCCCTTTCTTCTCTAGAAGGAGGCCTTTAATCTAACAGTGTTTACCCTTGAAGGAGGCCACCTTTTACAAATCTGGGCCCTCTGAGACTGTGCCATTTTCCCTCTGCTTATCTTTTTGAAGGAGGCTTCCAAAACAAAAACTTTGTGACCCTTTAGACCACTATGAGGCCTTTCAACACCATTATGTCAATCCTCCGCTTGTTTATGAAGGAGGTCATCAAACTATGTTTTGACCCTCTACTTGTTTATGAAGGAGGTCACTAAAATATGTTTTTGACCCTCTGCTTGTTTATGAAGGAGGTCATCAAACTATGTTTTGACCCTCTTCTTGTTTATGAAGGAGGTCATCAAACCATGTTTTGACCCTCTACTTGTTTATGAAGGAGGTCATCCTAAAACATAAAAACCTTATCTTCATCAGATACTGTGTCTTTCTTTGTCCATTTGAAAAGGGTATAATGGGAAAACTATGATATTTTACTCATCACTTATGAAGTCCTTCAAACAAGTTGTCTTCTTCCTTTATGAAACATTTTATGTAATATATGTCTCCTTTGCACTATATCACTGTGAAGCTTTAGGAGTAAATAATGTGCTTTGTAAATGGTGAGTGCTCACTACTATGCATCTTTGAAATAACTCTTTTTCCCTTGACTGTGTTTTCATAAGGTGCAGTGAATTTGTCTTTGACTTCCTTTTAGAGTCTAGGTGTATGGTAAGGTATAAGCAGTTGTCCTCTTATGCCTTCATGATGATGCCTAATTGCTTTAAACTTCTCTCTGTCAAGACTATCCCTCTTACCTAAAAAAGAGTGATTTGCAGGGCTAGGTCACCTTTTGGAGAGATTATGCAAGCATGCCTTTGGATTTAGTCATGGAGTGCTTGAAGATAGACATTACCTAATCCTTTGTGTCCCTTTTTCTTGATGGAGGACTCTTGTCCTTTGGAATTCTTGTACTTGAAACCAGTATGCCTCCTCTTTTCATCATCTGTGCTATATGATTTCTTATGGTAAACTCCTCAGTATTGAAATATTTCCTCAAGTGTAACTTTTTCTCATACTTTCATACTGTCATCAATGTATACACCCCTACAGAGATGTATATAGATGTTTCTGATATTTGGAGATATTTCTTGGTGTTTCTTGAAGATCATGCTCAATCTAATCATCTTTCTTCAGACAGGGAAAATCTTTCTTTTTTCCTGATTTGAACCTTTCTGAACTCTGCTGAGACAATATATAGTGACTATTTTAGTGGTGTATGACCTATGGATAGACAAAGGATTTTTTTTGCCAGAAAATGAGAAATGAAGGTTGAATGATGTTGAAATAGGGTTTTTGTTTTAAGACAGTTTTGTCCAGGAATTTTCCCTAAACACCACCACCTAGACCTATAGATTTTGTCATAGATTCTGAATAGTTTCTTAGGCATGAGTAGGTTATCATATGACAAAATGATCAGTGAGAAAGGGGTAGATACTTTTTCTAATGTTGGATAGTGAGTTATATGAAAACAGGGGATGTTGATAGCATAAAAACAAAGCTTATGACAGCTATAGATGGGGAGCTTTTGCTGAATTGTGATAGGACTTGAAAACTGAAGACCATTCCCATCACAGGTTGAAAGGGTGGGGTAGGAAGACAAAAATTTATTTGAGGTGTTTTCTAGATGAAAAATTGACAGATTGAGATTAGCTTCTATAAAATTCAGCCAAGCAATCAAGTCATCAAAACATGAAAAAAAAAAAAAATTACTGATGATTAACAGCATCCACCAAATTTGAGGAAATTTGGGCAACTTTTTGTTTTTTGTGATTTTGAAGGCCTATTAGCGCAACACCACTAGTGCTACGCCAATCCCTGGAGCATCCTCAGAGTGAAAAAACAGCATTTTTAGATTTATCATCACTATTACACTTTTCTTAGAAAATTTCAGAGGAATTGGAGAAATTTTGACCCCTCAAAAGGTCCAAAAACACCTAAATTTTCACCAATCTTCCTCTATTTCAGACCTGGCGCTGCGCTAATGGCAGTGTTGGGGTTTTGGAATTTTGAATAGGTTACAGGAGTTGGATCAGAAAATCACAAGAATTTCAAACTAGACTCATTAGGCTTTCCAACGAACCATCACGGAGCCAAATCAAACATTGGGAAGGGGTCGAAAACTTGGTTGCAAAAGTGCCTATTTTCTGCCTGAGGTGGCGCTACACAAATAGATTGTTTAGTGTGTTTTTGGCCAAAAGTCAAAAAAACACACTCATTTATTGTAAAATCATATTTTAGTGTTTTTTAAGGAAAATCACTCTATAATTAGGTGCTAGAAATTATTTTGGCATTTATTTCTTGGGATATTTTGTGCCTTGGGCCTTGCATGTCCTCTTGGGCACTTATGACATTTATGAGTGATTTTGACATTTTCCAACCCTATCTAGGGTTTTTTCCCTCCTTTTCTAAGTTAAATAGAGCATGAGGGCTTCATTGTAAATGTTGGTATTTTATGAGCTTTGAGAGAAATACATGGCTTTTTGAGGTTAAAGAGCTTTTTGGTGTTGTGGAGCTTGTGGATGATTTTCTTTGATTGATGATGATGAAGCTTGCTTGCACAATCCCTGAGCTTGGTTAATGGTGATGTGTCTCTAATTTGTTCATGTTTTCTTATTTATCATTATGTTTCATCCTTCCATATGCAATAGAACATAAAATTAAATGCTAAGAAATGTTGTTTGAAGCACCTTAGTCCTTCCTGCCTTCTATTGCCTTGATGTTTTCCTCTACTGGGTGTGTTTAAGGAATTATTAGCTGATCCTTAGGCCTCCTTATGCTTTTTTATTTCATCAATGGATTAATGTGCTAGTTTCCAAATATTTTTTATGGCAAGTCTTGCTTATTTGATGCTATCTAAACTCTGTTTTTGAAGTCTCTCTTTGAAGTATTACTTGTTAGGTTAAGCCAATGAGGTCTTGTTTTGATCTTGCCCTTTTTCCATGCCTATCAGTTTGCCTCAAAGTTCTTTATAGCTTGATCAACAATGTTTAGGAGTTCCCTCTTTGATTTATTAAAGCTATTCTTTTATCTTAAATGTTTTCTAAAGCTTGAAGGTGAAATCACTAGACGTTAAATGAGTTTCTCGCCTTCTATATTTCATTGGAATGTTTGTCTTGAATGTCTATTTGTTTAAGTATTGTCATTGAGTAAATGGTTTGCCCTATCTCATGATTATTACCTTTTGTTTATCCATATTTGAGACCTTCTTTTTTATGGGTATTTGACAAAGGATTCTTAACTGCCCTTTTCCCTACCTTGTTTCCCCAACTTAATGTCCATTTCACTTCACACATAACCTTAAGGGTCCATTGACCACACTAGATTTTCCTTGTAATGCACTCTGACTCTTTGTTTAGATATCCATGACTTTATAGACTCCATATCCCAATGATTTGATGATCTCTCACTCCACCTATTCTACATATTTCATCTTACCCAACCAAAACAAATAACAAACCTACACTTAACAACTAGCCTAAAATCAAACCCTGAATAGCAAACAAGTTCACATCCTTTGCATACAATAGAGAGAGCCCTCTCTGAGTCCACGAAGGCTAGGTCCTAGAACTCCAAAGACTATTTTCATGTTACCCTGTGCATTTGGTCTACCAATCTGCTAAATCACGGGACCCTAACATTCTTGCGATCACGGTGGAACATTCTAAGTAAATAACAAGCTTATACATCCTTAGAAAATTCAGAAGCCCTTGTAAAATAGTATCCTCTGATTTGTAACCACCTCATAATTATCACTAACACAATGGTGATCATGATAGGACCTCTGAGTCAGTGACAATCTAAGTATCCCTTAGGACTTCAGAAACCCTTATCAAATCATAGAGAACTTAAACTATCAGCCAAAGAGTAGAATCTGGTTGTTTCATTATCCTAGCAAAATGATGACTCAGCTATAGGACACTCTTACAAACCCTAGGGCTACAGAAAGGAACTCATAAAACCCCAAAACATCCCTTGATTGGTTTTTTTTCTTAGTTATTGGTGGTGAACCATAAACATACATTCTTAAAACAGAAAAAAAAATATCCACCTGGCGACTCCACTAGCCTCCAGTAAACCTATTACTTCACTAGTGTAGGTTTTAACCCTGTACAGAAATTATCTGTAAACAAATCTTAAAAACAGAAAATAAAAAGTAGTAAGAGCATAAAACATAAAATAGATAAACACAGAGATTTTCCCCTGGATCCCAAATTGGGACGACCAGCTTGATTTTTCATTATAAACCTTTTAGTGTTACAACACATATATATACATGCCAAAGAATACATAAAGCCCAATCCATTAACCCTGGATTAGAACATAACCGTAGTTCCCTTGACCGGATCTACAAAATACCAGGGGCCGAAAACCATCGTACCCCAAAACCATTTGCAAACCCATGCACAAAACCATGTTACATGATCCGCTCTAGAAAAGGAAAAGGACCAAACAATATCAGTGCCGCTTCGATTTCTTGATTCACAAGCAAGGGGTGTGTTGTCGCCCCTTGTGATTCCCCTCTAATCTGCCCAGCCAGCACATGTGGGCTCTATCTCCCTCACGCTGATTATTCATGGAAAGAATATAACAGAAACCCAGCATTCTCCCACTTGTTGTTTTCTTTCCGCAGGGGGCCACAGGAGAGCTAAGTCATTAGCCCAGCTTTGCAACACCCATTGTTTCTCTACACCAAGAGAAATTCTGAGTGCTCACAGAATTTTTCAATGCATCTACAACATTCTTCAAAGTTTCCACCTTTACTAGCAACACCCTTTTAGCTTCAACCATATCTCTCACAAAGTGATATTGAACATCAATGTGCTTTGTCTTTGAATGATAAGCAGGGTTCTTAGCAAATCAAATTGCACTTTGGCTATCACAATCTATCCTTATAGCTTGTTGCACCAACCCCATACTTGAACACAATCTCTGCAACCAAACTGCTTCCCTGCTTGCATGAGTGGCTGCTATGTATTCAGACTCTGTAGTTGAAAGAGCCACTACAGACTGTATTTTACTCATCCAACTGACTGCACCTCCAAATAGGCTAAACACATACCTGCTTGTAGATCTTCTTTGGTCTAGATCTCCAGCCCAGTCTGCATCAACAAAACCACGAATGTCCAACACTCTTTTCAATCCTAGTCTTTCCTGGTAGCACAAGCCATAATCACTAGTGCCACGTAAATATCTGAAAACCTTAATTTCATCATCTAATGTCTCCTTCCTCAGTTTGATATAAACTCGCTTCATTACTCCTACCGTGATGCAATGTCCGTCTTAGTACATTCATTTCTGCATCAAAGCCACTCGACCGCACTTATATGTAATACGGGACACATTCTTATCGCTCTTCTTGTGTCTTGGGACATTGTTCAGCAGGCAACTTTGTACCTACAGGAATTGGAACATTCACCGGTTTACTATCCTGCATATTGAACCTCTGCAATATAGTCTCGACATACTTCCTCTAGTTTAACCAGAGCTTCCTCTTTTCCTGATCTCTCTTAATTTCCATGCCCAAAATATAGTTTTCAGCACCAAGATCCTTCATGTTGAATTTGGAGAACAGTTGAGTCTTCAAATCTTGGATAATTTCTTTGTCATTTCCAATAATCCACATACAATACCAAATAAATAACACGATCACCAATAAATTTAAAATAAATACAGTGATCCTCCTTGCTTCTAGTGAACCCAAGTCCCCATATGTAGGTATCAAATTTCTAATACCAGATCCTTGGTGACTGTTTTAACCCATACAAAGACTTCTTTAACCTGCATACTAGTTCTTTCTTCCCCTTCACCATAAAGCCTTCAGGTTGTTTCATGTAGATCTCCTCTTCCAGATCCCCGTGAATAAATGATGTCTTCACATCCATCTGTTCTACCTCAAAATCAAATGCAACAACAATAGATAAAAGTAATATAATAGAAGTAACTTTGGCAACAGGAGAAAAAATATCACCAAAATCAATTCCCGACACTTGGGAATAACCTTTTGATACCAATTGAGCTTTGTATTTCTCCACCTTGCCTTCTACATTAATCTTCTTCTTAAACACCCATTTTCTCCCGATGAGCTTCCTTCCAGCCGAAAACTCCACTAGATCCCATGCCTCATTTTTATGCAAGGATTCCATTTCATCAACCGTGGCCTCCTTCCAGAGTTTTCCATCCTCTAAATCTACTACCTCCCTGACGGTTTTTGGATCATCATATATTATAGTTAAAGAAAAACTTGAACAAAGCAGATGGACTATACCTTTTCCGGGGTTGTCTTCTTTCCGAACTGATCTTCTCACAATCGGAGTTTGTGGCTCTTCCTCTTCGAGTCTTCTTCGAGCAGAGAGTCTAATTCATCCTCCTTTAGTTCAAACTCTATCTCTCGTGTTCCTTTGGTAGGACTTCATGTTTAACAACATCTTTCACCTCTAAACACCACATCTCGGTTGTACACAACCTTCCTTGTTTCTGGGTTCCAAAGCTTGTAACCCTTTAAACCATCCTTATACCCAATAAAGATGCACCTTTTAGATTTATTATCCAACTTGGTCCTTTTCTTTTTTGGAACATGTACATATGCATCACATCCAAATACCCTCAGATGTGAAAGAGAGGGTTTCTTACCAGTCCATACCTCATGTGGAGTCTTATCCTCCAACATTGATGAAGGTGATCTGTTAACCAAGTAACATGCAGTCTCCATTGCCTCTGCCCAAAATTCTTGTCCTAACCCGGTACCACTGAGCATGCTTCCTGCCTTTTCCATTAGCATTTTTTTCATTCTTTCTACAACTCCATTTTGCTGAGGTGTGTATGGAGTAGTCTTTTGTCATGCTATACCACACTTCTTACAGAACTCTTCAAATTCCTTCTTGTAGAACTCCCCACCATTATCTATCATCGGCACCTTTATCTTCTTCTCTGTCTAGTTTTCCACCAAAGCCTTAAATTTTTTAAATCTGTCAAAGACTTTAGATTTATTCCTGAAGAAATATATCCATGTATTCCTTGAGAAGTCATCTATGAATGAAACATAGTACATAGACTTACACATTGATGGAACCGACACATGTCCAAACACATCACTATGCACAAGCTCTAATATCTTGTTCGCCCTCTTAGCACCAGAAGGAAAACTCACCTGATTCTGCTTCCCATATACACAATGTTCACAAAAATTGAAATCCATAGAGCTATTATACATAACTTCTATCATACCATTTCCATGCAGTATCCGAAGGCCCTTCTCTCCAATATGTCCAAGCCTTTGATGCCATAGCATGGTCTTTTCTCCAGAGACCGCTAGGCTTTCCACTCCACTTTCGAGAACCATAGAACTGTTGCACCTAGCAATAATAGTGTTGCCCTGAAGCTTGTACAGATTTCCAATCCGGACTCCCCGCATTAATACCAGTGCTCCCCTAACCATCTTACAGGTATCTTTCTCGAACATTATTTTTACACCTGCATCATCCATCTTGCTTACAGAAATCAGATTTCTGGCTAATGCGGGAATGTGCAGAACACCAGGAAGTGTTCTAATCCTTCCACCTTGCAGCTTCAACTTGAATTTTCCACGTCCAACGATTCTGGCCTTCCTATCATCACCTAAGAAGACATCACCGTCATCATATTTCTCATACTCGCTAAACCACTCCCTATGGGGAGTGAAGTAAAAGGATGCACCCGAGTCAATCAACCATGACTCATGATCTAGATGTGTATTTGAATAAGAAGCCAAATACACATCCCCACCTTCATCTAAGGTGGTTTTTGCTTCTGCAAAAGGAGCATCATCAGATCCCTTTCCTTTCTCAGGAGCTTTAGATCTGCAGTCCTTTTTGTAGTGCCCTTCCTTTCTACATTTCCAGCACACCTTTACAAACTTTCCAGAAGATTTAGATCTCCCTCTAGATTTAGATCTCCCACTCGAAATCTTATTCTTGTTTCTGTTCTGGGACCTTCCTCGTATAGATAAGACATCTCCATTATGACCCTCCATATTTCTCCGTCTCATTTCCTCCGACAGCAAGTCTGAGACAATGTCATCAAAATTAAAGGTATTTTTATTGCTACCTATTGTAATCACCAGACTGTCCCACGAGTCTGGTAGAGAAAAAAACAAACTGATGCACTTATCTTCATCTGAGATTTTAATATCAACAGATGACAGTTGACTTACCACAGTATTGAAGGCGTTCAAATGCTCTGTCACCGAGTCTCCATCCTTCATCCTCAGGCTATACAACTTTTTCTGGAGGAACAATTTATTCACCAGAGACTTAGATTGGTACAAAGTCCCTAGCTTGTCCCACAAGGTCTTTGTCGTATCTTCCCCAGATACATTCAACAATACTGAATCTAAGACATACAATCGTATTGTGCTCTTTGCCTTCCGATCCAGCTTCTTCCAGTCTTCATCTGACATTGTCGTTGGTTTAGTATCACGATCTACCACGATCCAATGATCTTTATCCACCAGCAGATCCTCCATATTCAGCTTCCACAACTCAAAAATCTGACCATTAAATTTCTTGATCTCTATCTTCTCGCCGCTCGCCATATTCTTTCACCGCAAGAATCGATCCCGCAAATCTCCCACTGAACAGGGTCTACCTCAGGCCCGAGAAAAAAAACCACTAAGCATCAAAGGCATCCCCTTGAAGCCAAATTTGCTCTGATACCAAATGTAGGTTTTAAACCTGTACATAAATTATCTGCAAACGAATCTTAAAAATAGAAAATAAATAGTAGCAAGAGCATATAACATAAAATAGATAAACACAGAGATTTTCCCCTAGATCCCAAATCAGGACAACCAGATTGGTTTTTCATTATAAACCTTTTAGTGTTACAACACATATATATACATGCCGAAGCATGCATAAACCCAAATCCATTGACCCTGGATTAGAACATAATCGTAGTTCTCTTGACTAGATCTACAAAATACCAGGGGCCAAAAACCATCATACCCCAAAACCATTTGCAAACCCATGCACAAAACCATGGGCAGATCTGCCCACTGGATTAGTCGTGGAAAGAATATAACACAAAGCCAACAACTAGTTCTCATTAGACTCCCTGGGATTGTATCAAATCAGCCCTGAGAAGTTTATAAACTTAGTTATATACTATGAGAGTTTACTAAGCACTAAGAGAGGTCAGCCTTCGGAAAACAGTCCTAAAACTTTCAGCCTCTCTCTATATTTTGAGTTTGAAATCTGGCTTCACATAGGATCGGTACCAGATCTCATCCAGACCCAAACCCTCCCAACATAGTTAATGACCCAGAAAATATTTTAGGGCAAACTTCTAGATTTGGAAACTTAACTACTGTTAGGACCATTCATAGAGTGAGCTTTGTACCTGAACATCTTACAGCTTTGCAAGATCCCCAGTTTGACTTGCACCATACAAATAAACTTTTCAGAACCATGTCCCAAACTGATATTGACCAGACTGACCTTGAGCCCATAGATTTACAGCAGAGTTCTAATGGAGAAGCCTCTCCTTCCACTTCAGCTCTTTCCATACCAAATCTGCTCAGAATCAGTTTTTTGGTCCATGTACTTCCACCACACCCAACCATACCACTACTGTGCAAACCACTCCACTTCATCATACACCTCCTTTCACAAACCCTCCTCTTGTAAATCCTCCATTAGCTCCCATCATGGCAGCTTGGCATTCCCCCTTGACTTTACCTCAACCACTAGTGCCTTTTCCAAATGATTACCAATCCAATATCCCTCATTTCACGGGAGCTGAATACATCACTGCCCAACAGCATGTAGATAGGATAACCAATGCCTTTGATTACATGGAAATAGAAGAATAAACCATTAAAATTAGGATCTTTTCACAAAGCTTGGGAGGAGAGGCCAAAAAATGGTTCAAAGCATTAACTCCTAACACAATACACGATCTCCCTTCCCTCTACCAAAATTTCATAAACAAGTGGAAAATCAAGAAAAATCCCTTCCAAATCCTTTATGAATATAACAATAGTAAGAGGAATGTATGGAAAAGTGTACAAGATTATTGCACCAGGTTTAACAGTGTCTACAATGCCCTCCCACCTCACATGAAACCCCCACAAGGCCTAGCACTAGTGAAATTTCCTAAAGGCTTTGATCCAGACATGACATTCCAATTGAGAGAGAGAGACCCTGCAACTTTAGAAGAAATGCAAAGGGAAACTATTAGTTCAGAGGTCAACTTGATATGCCCTCAACCTCCTCATCCGATACCAAAATGCATAGCATAATGAGAACAATGGAGAGAATGATAGAAAGGATAAACTTGAATGAAAGGAAACCTCCTACAGAAAACCAAGCCAATCCCCAAAACAGAAATAGAGCTCAGAACTTCAAAAGAGACATTCCTCAAATCAAACATAGGGAAAATTACCAACAAATCAAACCTACCTTTTAGAAAAGCTGTGTATATGAAGAAGAAGGAGAAATTATAGAAAGCCATGTAAACTTAATAGGTTCTGATAATAAAGATGATGTTTTTCTCACTGAAGAAGAGAAAGGTTTCTTTTCCTCATATAAAACTGACATAAACCATGAGAATCCTGAAGACTACTTCTTGGGATTTGAAACTGCCATAATGGTAGTCCATAGGCAACATGACCTTAGGAGAAAAAATAACCAAGATCCCCCCAAGAAAAGCCAAATAGACACTGCTGTTAGGAAAGCACCTAAAAACACTCCTAAGAAAAAAAAAAATGTCAACACTATGGCTAAGAAAACTGATCCAAACAAAGGAAAAATCAGCCAGCAAAACAATGACCCAAGTTGTCCTGGTACCTCCACTAGTGGCCCTGGGAAAACTATTTTGTCTAAATCTCCAAATCAGAATCAAAAAATTAAAAATGTAGAAATATTCATGGCTGATAAGGCTGATGTAAATATATCCAAAACACAAATACCTTTCAGCTTTGAGGGAGAGATTTCCAAAATAAAGATAACCATGCCTCTCACTGAACTAGTTACTCAACACGTGTATAGCTCCCAAGTTCTAAAAGTCTAAAATGTGGGAAATGATACTGATACCGTACACTTAAATGATGACAAACTCAAGCTTTTTTTTAGACCTGAAGTGGAAGGAAAGTATCAAGAAGGAGTTGTCCCTCCTTTCGATATCAGCCTATACATACATGACAAGATATCACACAATACCATGCTAGACTTCGGTGCCTCACACAACCTCATGCCTAAAGTTGTGATGGAGATATCAGGCCTAGAAATACCATGCTAGACTTCGGAAGCTTAATGTATGCAATGGTTTGCATAAGGCCTGATATTTCACATGCAGTGGGAGTTGTAAGTAGGGTACATGAATAATCCAGGAAAAGAACATTGGATGGAAGTAAAATGGATTCTCAGATATTTGAGAGGTACCACAAATCAAGCATTATGCTATGGTGGTTCAAACATTTCTCTACAGGGATATGTTGATGCAGATATGGCAGGTGACAGAGATAACAGGAGGAGCACTACATGATATATATTTATTGTAGGTGGAACAACTGTCAGTTGGGTTTCAAAAATCCAGAGTGTTGTTGCACTTTCAACAACAGAAGCAAAGTATGTTTCTGCTACAGAGGCTAGTAAAGAAATGATTTGGTTACAATTTTTTATGGATGAATTGGGTAAGAAGCATGATATGGGAATGCTATACAGTGATAGCCAAAGTACCATTCATCTTGCAAAGAACTCAGCATTTCATTCCAGGACTAAACACATACATCTCAAGTACCATTTCATACGGTCAGTATTGGAAGATGGAGAGTTGAAGCTGGAAAAGATACACACTAGCCAGAATCCTGCAGATATGCTAACAAAAGTTGTAACCAGGGAGAAACTAAGAATGTGATCAGTTTCAATTGGTCTTCAAGGATGACGATGAAGATGAGAAACAACCAGGTCCAAAGAGGAGTCATTTTCCAACAAATGAAGCAGCGATGGAGTTGTTACAATCAGTCTCCAAGTGGGATATTGTTGGGTGTGGAGCTTGATTATCTTGTTTACTTTGTATCACAGCATTGGACCCCTGTACCTTAAATGGGGCGGCAACGCCGCCCGTAAATTAATCGCTGCCATGGGGGGTCCAAGGGGGGGCGGAAACGACTTTATGGAGCCTCCCCTGGCAGGGGGCTTTCGGGGGCAGCACCTCCAAAGCTAAAAACAGATGTAAAATTGCCTTGTAAAAGTACAATAATTTCTAGTCAATCTGGGCCGTTCATTAGGAAAATGATCTGACAGTAGAAGTTATGTTTAGTTTAGGGTTTTTTTCCCTATAAGGCAACCCCTTGCTTGTATGAGGGTATTGTATTGCGGCTATTCATTACATGTGTATTCTCAGAGTGAGAAACAGAGAGGGAGACTGCGAGAAAGAATAGAGGATATTACAGCGGATCTACTGTAGGTTTTGTCTCTTCATTTTGCTGGATAATAGAAAGGAAGGACTGGTTGTTCGGGGTCGACGTAGCCCAAACTGGGTGAACCACGTATATCTATGTCTCTCTGATTTTTTGTGTTTTGTGTGCTTGTATTTTCCGCATACTTTATGTGTTGCATTGCTTTGTAATATTTAATTTTCTAACAACTGGTATCAGAGCCGAAGGTATATTTGGCTGATAAACTCGCAGGAAAGAAGGGTTCCTGGTTCGAGTGGGAGTAATGGTGGAAGATGGTAAGTTTAGGGTCGAGAAATTTAACGGCCAAAACTTCCCACTGGAAGATGTAGATGGAAGATTATATGTATCAAAAAGATCTGTACCTACCATTGAGCGGAAAAGGAAAGAAGCTGGCGGCCATGACATATGCAGAATGGAACTTTCTCAATAGAAAGGCGCTCGGAATAGTACGGTTGTGCCTTGCAGCATCAGTCGCCTTCAATATTTCGAAGGAAACAACAACAAAGGGTTTGATGTAGACGTTGGCAAAACTATATGAAAAACCCTCGGCCTCAAACAAGTTATTTCTTATGAAACGACTATTTACTATGAAGATGTCAGAAGGTGGATCTGTGGCAGACCATTTAAATGATTTTAATACAGTTACCAGTCAGTTAAGTTCTGTAGGGCTAAACTTTGATGATGAAGTTAGAGCTCTGTTATTCTTGTGCTCATTCTTAGAGAGTTGGAATGGTTTAGTAATGGACATTAGTAACTCTGGCTCTGGATCTAGTACTTTAAAGTTTGATGATGTTGTCGGTGCTATCCTTAGCGAGGAAATGCGACGGAAAAGCTCCGGTGAGACATCGGGTAATGCTTTGAGTGCAGAGTCTAGGGGAAGGAGAATGGAAAGAGGAAAGAGCACAAGATATCGTAGTAAATCAAGGAAAGGAAGATCCAAGTCCAGATCGGGGATAGTGTGCTAGAAATGCGGAAAGAAAGGACACCTAAAGAAAGACTGTAGATCTCAGAAGGGAAAAGAAGGAGATGTGCAACAAGAAAACAATCATGAAGCAAATGTGACAGGTGATGTGTTACAAGATTATTTGATTCTTTCTTTCAAAAATGTTACTGATTCCTGGGTAGTAGATTCAGGGGTCTCATTCCATGCCACACCTGATAAGAAATATTTTCATGACTAAGTTCAAAGAGATTTTGGACAAGTCCATTTGGGTGATGATAAACCCTATAAAATTGTTGGAATGGGTAAGGTTCTTGTAAAACAGCAGAATGGAAACCAATGGCTATTAAAGGAGGTAAGGCATGTTCCAGATCTAAAGAAAAATCTGATTTCAACAGGGTAGTTAGGTGGTGAAGGTTGTGTGACAACTTTCACAGATAAAGCTTGGAAGGTCACCAAAGGAGCCCTGGTAATAGCAAAAGGTGAAAAGGTTGGTACATTGTATTTATGCAATGGTATTTCTAACTCTGTTAATGATTTAACTTCCAAAGGAGTAGATGAAACATTATGGCATCATAGGCTCGGACACATGAGTGAGAAGGGGATGAAGATTCTTCACTCCAGAAATTTGTTGCCAGGTTTGAAGACTGTTGATTTGGATTTCTGTGAAAATTGCATTTATGGAAAACAAAAGAGAGTCAGATTTCTCAGAGCTAGGAAAGAAAAGAAGAGCGAAAAATTGGATCTTGTGTATACAGATGTATGGGGACCTGCTCAGGTATCATCTCTCGGTGGCTCTCGCTATTATGTTACGTTTATTGATGATGAAACTAGAAAAACTTGGATTTATTGTATTCAAAATAAATATGATGTATTTGATACTTTCAAGAAATGGAAAGCTTTGGTTGAGATTGAGACAAGAAATAATTTGAAGTGTCTTAGATTAGACAATGGAGGTGAATCTTGCACTAAAGAGTTTGATAGGTACTGTTCAGAGCATGGAATTCGTAGAGAGAATATAGTTCCAAGAACACCAGAAGAAAATGGTGTGTCAAAAAGGATGAACAGAACAATCATGGAGCGTGCAAGGTGCATGAGATTGCATGCTGGATTGCCTTTAAAATTTTGGGCAGATGCTGTAGATACTTATGTTTATCTAATAAACAGAGGGCCTTCAAGTTCCTTGGATGGTGGTATTCCAGAGGAAGCATGGACAGGTAAAAAGGTAAACTACTATTTTTTAAAGCCTTTTGGTTGTGAGGCCTTTGTCCATATTAATAAAGAAAATAGAACAAAGCTTGAGGCAAAATAAAAGAAATGTACCTTTATTGGATATGGTGCTAATGATTTTGGTTATCGCTTATATGATTATGAAAATCACAAAATCATTAGGAGCAGATATGTAATATTCAATGAAAAGGTCTTGTATAAGAATCAGTTGCAGGAAAAGAAACAGGAAAAAGAAAGCAAGGAATACATGGTTCTTGATGAGATAACTGAAAAAGTAAAGGTGCTTGAAAATAATAATAATCAACAACCACAGCAGCAACAACCACCACAACAGCAACAGGCACCTCAAACACTTGAAAGTGGTGTTAGAAGATCTACCAGGATAAGTAGACCCCCTGAACGATACTCTCCTTCATTATATTATTTATTGCTGACTGATTCTGGTGAACCTAAATGTTATGAAGAAGCAATGCAGGTTGAAAGCAAGAAGAAGTGGGAGCTAGCCATGGAAGAAGAGATGGACTCCTTAATGCATAACCATACTTGGGACTTAGTCAGGTTGCCTGCACATAAAACTACATTGCAGAATAAATGGGTTTACAGGCTGAAGGAAGAAGATGGAGGAAAACATAGGTACAAAGCTAGGCTTGTGGTGAAGGGGTTTGCACAGAAGAAAGGTATTGATTTTGATGAAATATTTTCTCCTGTTGTTAAGATGAATTCAATCAGAACTATTTTAAGTCTTGTAGCAGTGGAAGATTTACATCTTGAACAGTTAGATGTAAAGACAACATTTCTCCATGGAGATTTGGAGGAAGAGATCTATATGGAGCAACCAGAAGGATATGAGATCAAAGGGAAATAAAAATTGGTGTGCAGGTTAAAGAAGAGATTGTATGGCTTAAAACAGGCTCCAAGGTAGTGGTATCTAAAATTTGACAAGTTTATGTCTGAACAAGGTTATACTAGATGTCACTATGATCATTATGTTTATCTGAAAAGAAAAAATGATGGGAGCTGTTATCCCCCTATGAAATTCTTGACAAGCAAGCTGGGGGCTATTTCATTTTGGAGACCTTCAAGGAATGCATCTCCCCTGAAGACACATCATCCCTAAAGTCCTCTGCAGGCCTATGCTGTGCAGTGAAATCCCCTCTGCTGGTTTCCCATCTAAAGCCTCACTGATTATAAATTTCGCTCCTCAAATACCATTATTTTACCCCTTTCCCCTTGGTCAATGTCCCCTTTGGTTCCCCCTAAATTTCCCTTCTTACCTTTCAAATTCCCCCAAACCCTCTTTAATTTTCCCCCCTTAGCCTTTGTTAACCATGTTTCCCCCTTACTCCTCTATCGTTCCCCTTCCTTGGCCTTCAAATTCCATTTAAACGGGCTAAAACCCACTTTCCAACCACATAATAGGCCTAGCCCCTTTCCCACTAGCCCCGCTGATCTTTGTCCCCATGTAACCAGGCGCTGGGACCAAGCACTTTAGTCCCAAACGATAATCGCAATCGGAATATAGGCGGAGGTCCAATTTCCTCTGTAAACTTTGAAAGTTCCAATGCGATTAAGTTATAACGTTAAGTCTCACGATATGTTTAACACCGTCGATCTATCACAGAGATCAGACGGTGGAGCGCTAATCGCAGGCCCCCGCCCAATCGCAATCGCAAAGTTTATGTGCGTCCCTCCGATCGGCCCATCGAAAACAATTGCGATGCGATTGATCACAGCCCTATCTTCCGATCCCCGATTGCGATCCTCCGATTTGATCCTGGTCGTCCATTGGATTTAAGAACTAACGGTTCAAAGGAATCACCCTCCGCCTCCGGCTGGGTCCCACCTCCTCTCATTTCCGTTGCATTACATGGATTTTCTACGTATTTCGCCCGTTTCATATATCATTCCGCCGCTCAATCTCCACCATTGATCTTTGTTCCCAGACCATGATCTAACGATCTGCACTGCATGAGACCACCGAAACCCTATTATTCATGAATTCTCACCCTTCCGTCTGCATTCCGCTACAATTGTGTGAAAGACATCACTCTGCCGCCGCTGGGCTACCATTTCATCCACCCTCCCATTGCATTGTTTTCTGAGTCCGGTTGCGTGTTCTGCAGGGAGCAGAAGCAAAAATACTGCCAGGGTCGCAGAATGTTGATACAGCAGTAAGTTTTCCACTGACAGAGGCAAAGGAATTAATGAATGACAAGTTTTCCACATCGGCAGGGATGTTTTTCTCCATGAAAGTACAGAGCACTCACACTGTTGTTACTCCACGCTGTGCTCCAGTGAAAAGATTTCCGCCCAGAACACAATCTGAGCTACCATAGAAGTTGTTAATGCGGTATGGCAGACCATTCCATTTTCATTACCAGCTTAATTCATCCACCCACAGTACCACAGAGTACTATTGCAGCCAGAGTACATCAGGACCATGTCAAAGTAAATGGAAATTGAAGAAGATCACTCTGTCGTTCCAAAAGGTACCGAGCATAAATGCAGAGATTTAAAAACAGAATGGGTCTCGGCCCTCTCCTTTTCCTCTGTGTTCTAAGGATTCATTTAATGCTCCACCTACCACCTCAGCTCGTCTCCTGCTATAAAACGCAGAAGGAAATTATTGTAACAGGGTTGATGAGATATCAGTGAAACGCAAGCACGTTCCTCTTGAGACAAGTTCTTTGTGTAACATTGTAGGATAGGTCGAGACTAGATGTATTCAGACTGAATGTTCAAGCTATGGGCTATGATGTACCTGATTGGTGTTGTTTTTAATATAGCAAGCATATTTCTTTGGATCCTGATCTAAAGCAGCTGGTGATGATTTCTTACCTTCGTGTTTAATTCCATTTCATTTCACTTCTACTGGCTCGCATCAGAAGTTTGGCATAAGATTTAACCTTGATAGGTACCTTATGTTCCTGCTCTCCCAGCCTTTTATATTTTCTGCTTATATGTGTATCTGAACATTGATTTCAATTGATTTAACCAGCGTAGTGGATGTTGTTTCTTGCTCTTTGATGTATGGATTAATGAAATTGATGTTTAGATGTTCTTGTGAGGACTTAGTTGGATGTGTTGAGAACACTGAGGAGGTCTAGAACCCGTATCGGCCTCACTATGATCTTTCCTTCTTAATTAGCCCTTCCCAGGATCCCTTGTCCTACCTCTGATTTTGTCCAAGCAGGCCTGGAGTTAAATGACCTCTGGTCTGATCTATAGACAGAATCGGATGGTTCTCCTTCATTCATTTTCAATCCTTAATGTCCCATTCCACCAATCATCCTCTGAGATCCAAATGCTCTAGATGACTAGCCCCAAGTGAAATCTTGCACATTGATTACAAATAAATCCTTTCTTGACTCCATAGCCCAATGGTTTTGATGTTCTCTGAAATATCTACCTCTGCCTAGTTTTCCTTCTTGCTCATCCTTGTCTTGTATTGGATTCTTCTTTCCTGATTCACGACAACCAAGCACAAACAATCAAACAAACAACCCTGAGCCCATATAACTAGCCTAAAATCATAATTTAGAGCCTCAAAGACAAACACCCTTTGACTCATATAGAGAGATCCCTCTCTGGACCTAGGAGGGCTAGATCCTAAGGTCCGAAAGTGGTTCTATGTTGTCTCATCTTTTGGTCTTGTCAACCTGGCCAAAAAATGGGAACCCCAACATAATGGCGACTCCGCTGGGGAGTTCTGAGTACATTTCACCTTAAACATTCTTAAAAACTTCATAAACTTAGAACTCTGGTTAGGTTGACAGTAAGTCACTCCTTTCTTGAATTGACCTCCATTATTGAATATCCACCATACTCTTAGACAGAGTCTGGAAAGGGCCAGGTAGCCTCAGGATCTCACACTCTTCGGAGGTGACATATCTGGTAAATTCCCTCCCAGTCAATCTATAGTTGGAGTTTACTGTCATGAGGAGATTCTTGAAAGGTGATAGTTCCTGAGCACTGTGGTGGACAGTGTGACCCTTTAGATACACCCTAAAACCCTCCACCTGGTGACTCCATCGTTCCTAAATGAAAAGACTCCACTGGTGATCAGTAGGCCTGCTGATTATCTTGGTTTCACAATAGACTCCACTGGGAGACCAGCCCCTGAGACAATCAACCACAGAAGAAGTAATGAGTAGGGTTAAGTTGCTTGGCTGGGAAATAGCATTCTGGCTTTCAGAACCATCCACACAAGAGCTTATCCCAACCCTGACCCACCTGAAATAGTTGAAAATCCGGAGAGTATCCTCAAAGGAGCTCCTACACCTAACAGACCAACTATTTCCAGTCACATTCATAGAGCTAATTTTGCACCATAAAACCTAATAGCTCTAGCACCTTTTCTCCCTGACCTAGACCTACCTAACAGTTTATCAAGAACCAGGTCAGTCAATCACCTAGACCAGCAAGACCTTGAGCCTCACAGTACACCATCTCATAGTGGTCAACACACTAGGGACAGAGGAACCCCTCCATCTACACCACTTGATATCCACTTCATTCAAAACTTGGGGCTCTCCCACCCTATATCTGCTCAGCAAACTTCTGCTGGTCCTAATATCCCTATCATCTAAATACCAGCAGCTCAAGCCAACCCTATACCTCATCATAACATTATCATGGCAGCTTGGTACGCACCTTTAGTTTTACCACAGCCCTTGCTACCCTTTCCAAATGATTATCAGTCAAAAATCCCACACTTCACTTCCAAAGAATCCATTACAACTCAGCAACATGTAGATAATATGGAGGATTCTTTTGATTATATGGAAATTGATGATGAAACAATCAAAATGAGAATCTTTGCCCAAAGCCTTGGGGGCAATGTAAAGAAATGGTTTAAAGGTTTACCCCCTCACAGTATCCAAGATCTCCCTGCGTTATATCGGAAATTCATAGACAAATGGGAGGTTAGAGCAAACCCTCGCTAGCTCCTAGCAGAATACATGTCTCTTAAGAGGAACGTAGGAGAGAGCATCCATGAGTACACCACTAGATTCAACAGCATTTACAATGCTCTCCCTCCACACATGAAACCTCCTCAAGGTATGGCCCTTGCTAAATATCCAGATGGATTTGATGCTGACATGGCCTATGCTCAGAGATAAAGAGTATAACACATTGGAAGACATGCAGAAAGGAGCCATAACCATAGAAGCAAACTTGATGGAAAAAAGGGCAAGATTAAAAGCTGAGAAAAGGGTAACCTATAGGGATGACAATGTAGCTTCCACATCTGATCCCAAATATGATAGACTGTCTAAAAACGTGGAAGAGCTACAACAAATGATCAAAATGATGGTTTTCCAAAACAGAAACCAAAACCAGAACCAGAACGTTAGAAGAAACAATGCCGTTCCCAACAGAAAAAGAGAGTCGGATCAACAAATTGTTCCCCCATTTCAAGAAAAAATTTTAGATGAAGATGAGGGGATCATAGAAGAGTCTGGAGGGAATGGCATAAACATGTTCGAAACAGAAGACTCAGTCCTTAACTGTGATCCAGAGGAAGATCAGCCCTCACCTTCGTACTGGGATGAGGAATGGTTAGAAACTGAGGATTACAGATTAGGATTCGAAAATGCCATGATGCAGGTCAGAGAAAAGTATGAACTTAGGAGAAAAAAGAACCAAGAAAATCCCAAAACAAAGACTCCTGAGGTAACCATCAAGAAAAGGCCTGACAGATCTTCTAAAGCATCTGCTGCAAATGACAAATCAACAGCTGAAAGTTCTGGTAAACACAAGGAAAAACACAACCAAGACACTAAAAGACAAAGCCAACCAACCAGCAGCACTAGCACTGCAATTAGTGCTCCTGATAAAACGGTTCCTGACCTTGTCCATAGTAAGAAATCACTAACTGATTTAGCTACTAAAGCAGTAGCAAATAAAACAGAGTTGAGCACTCCAAAGACACAGTCCACTTTCAATTTAGAGAGTGAGATTGCAAAAATCAAAATCTCGGTCCCACTCTCTGAGCTGGCCACTCAGAATGTATATAAAGGCCAAATTTTGAAAGCCTTGAATCTGGGGGAAAACAATGATACTGTAAATTTGAATGATGACCAACCCGCCCTCCTGTTTGGTCCAAAGATTGAGGGAAAGTTCCAAGAAGGGGTAGTTCCACCTTTTTATATCAGTCTCAACATTCATGACAAAATACTCCACAATGCCATGCATGATTCTGGAGCTTCACACAATTTAATGCCTAAGGTAGTGATGGAAAAGTTAGGCCTAGAGATAACATGACCCTACAAATATCTATACTCGTTTGACTCTAGCAGAGTGAAATTCATAGGCCTAATCAAAGACTTATGTGTGAGCTTGACCCACATCCCAGCTAAATGTATGGTCATGGATGTTGTGGTGGCAGATGTACCACCCAAGTATGGCATGCTGCTATCTAGATCATGGGGAGCTAAACTTCAAGGAACAATGCAGATGGATGGCTCATATGCCACTATCCCCATCTTCGGCCAACTCAGAAGACTATATAGAGAATCTCAGATGAAATTCCTAGTCAGTAGCCCCGAGAAACCTGAAAATTCACCATTATACTCTGTACACATAGACCTATATTCTTTCATTCTTTATAATTACCAATCCTTAGGAGAGCCAGAATCTGAATACAGAAATACAAACAAGGACACAGAGCCCATGGACTTTAGCATAATGGCTACCCTAGAAGAATACGATGAAGAAAACCATGGGCAGGAAAATGAAAACGAAACTCAGAGTGAACCAGGAACACAATGCAGTCAGCCTATTAGTCCCACTCCTCAAATTAATACGCCACGTGAAGAACAAGACAACCCACAACCTAGTAAAGACCCCCCAACGCAACACAATGGCGAACCCCTGTGGGAAATGAATTTCGATGGGTCTTGTACTAGAAACAATGTTGGAGCAGGGGTGTGGCTACGTAACACATGAAATTATCATGCAGAGAGCCACGTTGTGAATCTGCATTTCAAATGAACAAATAATATTGCAGAATATGAGGCTCTCATCCTGGGTCTGAACCTATTGAAGAAATTAGGAGCCCATAGGATAGTTGTGAGAGGAGACTCTGAGTTAGTTATCAAACAAGTGAATGGTGAATATACGGAAAAACACCCCAGGTTGAGAGCATACAGGAATGACGCAGTAGACTTATTGAAAACCTTTGTTGAATATGAATTGGTATTTGTGCCTAGGAGTCAGAACGTTATTGCTAATGGATTAGCTTGTCTGGCTAGTTCATATCCTAAGACTCCCCCTGATCAAAAAATCATCATTCAAACCAAGTTTAGACATGCAGTGCCAGACAACGAAAAATATTGGCAGGTTTTTGAAGGAGATAAACAGATCGAAGATTTCCTGGTGGGAAGAAATGAGTTTGAATTTTCTGATTTCGACTCAAAACTGGATGATAGCTACCCATGTGAGGATCCCCCAGATGAACGAGAAACACCCTGTAACATAGAAATAAACACATTTTCTGAGGAAACTGGAAGTTCAACCGAAAAATGTGAAAATGCAGGTAATGAGGAAGTGGAGGTGTTGCAAGCCAAAGATAAGAACATACCCAGAGGCCTGGCACCCCTAGAGGACATTCTTAACTTTGATGATGTAGCAAAAAAGCCCACTATAGAACATGCAGACTCAGATGTCGAAGAATGCAACATTGGCACTGAAGATAAGCCCAAAATGATCAAACTGGCTAAGTTTGTACCTGTAAACATGAAGAACAAATACATTGACCTGTTTAGGGAATTCATTGATGTGTTTGCATGGAGCTATGAAGAATTAAAGGCCTATGACACCAACATCATACAACACAAGATACCCTTGAAGGAAAATCAGAAGCCTTTCAAACAAAAACTTCGCAGAATCAATCCAAAACAATTGCCTGCAGTAGAGAAAGAAATCAAAAAGATGTATGATGCAGGCATTATAGTCCCTGTAAGGTTTTCTGATTGGGTGTCAAACTTATTGGTTGTGAGAAAGAAAACAGGGGAGATCAGATTATGCATAGACTTCAGAAACCTCAACAGAGCCTCCCTGAAAGACAACTACCCTTTGCCTAGAATGGTGCATATTCTACAAAAGGTAGTGGGCTCTAAGAGAATCTCCCTGCTTGATGGTTTTTCAGGGTATAATCAAGTTCTGGTATTCCTAGAAGATCAACTCAAAACGGCGTTTACCACCCCATGGGGTACCTTCATGTATGTGAAGATGCCTTTTGGACTGATGAATGCTGGAGCTACCTTCCAGAGAGCGATGGATATAGCTTTCTCAGAGGAGATAGGACACTTCATAGTTATCTATTTGGATGACTTGATTGTCTTTTCTACAACCGAAGAAGAACACCTGAAACATCTGAGAAAGGTTTTTGAAAAAGGTAGAAGGTACGGTCTGTCCTTAAATCCTAAGAAAACTGTTTTCAGGCTGCAAGAAGGTAAACTTCTTGGTCACATTATATCTAATAAAGGGATTAGGATAGACCCACAGAGGGTTGAGGGAATACTTCAAATTACAAATCCAAGAAACAACAAGGAGTTACAGTCCTTCATAGGGAAGATCAATTTCCTTAGGAGATTTATCCCCAATCTTGCTACGCATCTTAGGAAAATGACCAACATGCTAAAGAAAGATGCAGGAATTAAGTGGACTGTTGAAGCCAATAAATCTTTTCAGTCAGTAAAACTTGCACTCACTCGGGCCCCTGTCCTTACCAGCCCAAACTTCTCAAAAGATTTTTTGATCTTTTCCTTTGCCTCTAAACACACAGTAGCTGCAGTCTTGCTGCAAAGGAATTCAGAAGGGCATGAACAACCAAATGCCTTCTTCAGCAAAGCCTTGAGGGATGCACCCTTAAAGTACAACATTATGGAAAAGTAGGCCTATGCCCTGATAAAGGCCTTAAAAGACTTTAGGGTGTACATTCTGCATTCTCACACCATTGCTTATGTGCCAAGTATAGTGGTCAAAGATATCTTGTCCCAAGACCCTGATGGGAAAAGGGGCAAATGGATTGCTACAATCTTGGAATACGACCTTGAAATAAAACCCACCAAACTGATCAAAGGTCAAGGCCTGGCCCAGTTAATGGCTGAATCAAACTTGCAGGCCCTTGGCATTAACATGATAAATTCCTTAGATGAACAGGAAGGACAACCCCATCCAACTGTTGAGGAGCAGTTTCAGAACTGTCTTTGGTACTCTGATATCCTTTATGTGCTCACCAATCTCAATGCCCCTCCAGAACTATCCAAAACAAAGGCAAGATTCATAAAACTCAAAGCTAGAAATTACTGCATTTTGAATGAGAATCTATACTGGAAAAATCCAAATGGCCTATTGCTGAAATGTTTGTCTGAAACTGAAGCTGAAAGAATCAAACAAGAATTCCATGCTGGGGAGTGTGGAGGCCACCTGAGCTGGAAAGCCACTACAAGTAAGATACTCAGGGCTGGTTACTATTGGCCTACACTCTTCAATGATGTCCATAAAATGATAATTTCCTATCATAAATGCCAAATCTTTGAGGGCGGAAAAAAGCTCCTTCCCCTCCCTTTACAACCTATCACCGTAGAAGGTCCCTTCATGCAATGGGGCCTAGACTTTATTGGGGAAATTCACCCTTCTTCTTCTAGGCAACACAAATGGATCCTAACTGCTACAGATTACTTCACCAAATGGATAGAAGCCATACCCACTAGGAATGCCACTGATTTTGTCATCATTAGGTTCCTAGAGGGCTTCATCTTATCTTGATTTGGCTGTCCAAGGAAAATAATCACTGACAATGCTGCTGCTTTCGGATCCAAGAGAATGATTGATTTCTGTCACAGGTACGAAAATAGCAATTGGTCATTCAACTACCTATTACCCCCAGGGTAATGGATTGGCTGAATCATCCAACAAAAGCCTGGTCACAATCATCAAAAAGCTGCTAGAAGAGAACAAAAAGTCATGGCATAAAAATTTGGTACATGATCTATGGGCTGACAGGCTCACCACGAAGCAATCTATTGGCATGTCACCATTCCAGCTGGTTTACGGAACAGAAGCAGTTTTTCCTACCAGACTTGGAGTTCCAGTGATTAAGCTTGTCCAGGAGATTCAGACAGAGGAAAACAGTATGGTGAGAAGAATCAATGAAACTATCCATCTGCAGCAAACAAGGGAGCAGGTTTATAGCAGAGCTGTCAGAGTTCAGGAGAACATTAAAAGGCTGTTTGACAAAAGAGCCAAAGCTTCAGATTTCAAGGTTGGAGATAAATTTCTGAAATGGGATTCAAGAAGAGAGGACAAAGGTAAACATGGCAAGTTTTACATCTTGTGGCAGGGTCCATATATCATCCAAGCCACTGTGGGTCCTAATGCATTTTTCTTACAAGAACTTGATGGTACAGAGCTATTTGGGGGTCCTGTCAATGGCAGGATTCTCAAGCACTACTTCTGCTAAATTTCAATCTCCATTTTCATTCTACATTGTATATATCATTGCAATTTCATTTAAAAAAAAAAAAAGGAGAGGTTCAGACATGCTCAAAACTTGAACCTCTGAAAGGCAAAAGGAGTGGCTCAAACATGATCAAAATCTGAGCCAAAAGAAGCAGAACAGATGGTCCTGATATGCTCAAAACCTGGACCAACAGTGAAAGAAGAATCAGCTCTAACATGTCCAAAACCAAAGCTGAAATGAACAAAGGAAGTGACTCTAATTTGCTCAGAACCTGAGTCACAAGAAAAGAAGGATGTTTCAAAACTGCAGATTTCATGCCTTCACAGTTTTCTCTTCAGTTTTCCACAAGTCTTCACTCCAGCAAGTCAGACAGTCTAATCCTGGCTTGGCTATTTTTCAATTTCCTGTTTTAGAATGTAGGAGAAGAAATCTGTTGAACAGTCTAATCCCAGCAGATGTTAGATTAGGTAGAGAAGCATATGAGGCCAATAGTCTAATCTGGTCTCATGGAGAAATAAAGGTAGATTTAGAATAGGTTTGTTTTTGTTTTGAAAATAAAATGTAAAGGGTCTGCTAGCTCAAATGCACCCTAGAAGAAGAAAAATTCTAGGATTGTAGTATGGGTAGGTAGTTTGATTAGGAAAAGGTTACTGCTGATGTAACATACTCATTTTGTGGCAGCTGTTCAAAGAAAGGGATGCGCCAAGCAGCAGGCAACTAGCCTACTCCAAAGATCATTTCTGGTTTCTTGCCTCCTTCAAGAAGAAGCCATCCCCATGTGGAGCCACTGTTAGCCCCCTATGAGATTCTTGACAAGCAAGTTGGGGGCTATGTCATTTTGGAGACCTTCAAGGAATGCATCTCCCCTGAAGACACATCATCCTTGAAGTCCTCTGTAGGCCTATGCTGTGCAGTGAAATCCCCTCTGCTGGTTTCCCATCTAAATCCTCACTGATTATAAATTCCGCTCCTCAAATACCATTATTTTACCCCTTTCCCCTTGGTCAATGTCCCCTTTGGTTCCCCCTACATTTCCCTTCTTACCTTTCAAATTCCCCCAAACCCTCTTTAAGTTTCCACCCTTAGCCTTTGTTGACCATGTTTCCCCCTTACTCCTCTATCGTTCCCCTTCCTTGGCCTTCAAATTCCATTTAAACGGGCTAAAACCCACTTTCCAACCATATAATAGGCCTAGCCCCTTTCCCGCTAGCCCCGCTGATCTTTGTCCCCATGTAACCAAGCGCTGGGACCAAGCACTTTAGTCCCAAGCGCTAATCGTAATCAGAAGATCGGCGGAGGTCCAATTTCCTTTGTAAACTTTGAAAGTTCCGATGCGATTAAGTTATAACGTTAAGTCTCGCGATGCGTTTAACACCGTCGATCTATCACAGAGATTCGATGGTGGAGCGCTAATCGCAGGACCCCGCCCAATCGCAATCGCAAAGTTTATGCGCGTCCCTTCGATCGGCCCATCACAAACACTTGCAATGCAATTGATCGCAGCCCTATCGTCCGATCCCTGATTGCGATCCTCCGATTTGATCCTGGCCGTCCATTGGATTTAAGATCTAACGGTTCAAAGGAATCGCCCTCCGCCTCCGGGTGGGTCCCACCTCCTCTCATTTCCATTGCATTACATGGATTTTCTACGTATTTCGCCCGTTTCATATATCATTCCGCCGCTCAATCTCCACCGTTGATCTTTGTTCCCAGACCATGATCTAACGGTCTGCGCTGCATGTGACCACCAAAACCCTATTATTCATGAATTCTCACCCTTCCGTCTGCATTCCGCTACCATTGTGTGAAATCCATCACTCCGCCGCTGCCGGGATACCATTTCATCCACCCTCCCATTGCATTGTTTTCTAAGTCCAGTTGCGTGTTCCACAGGGAGAAGAAGTAAAAATACACCCAGGGTCGCAGAATGTTGATATAGCAGTAAGTTTTCCACTGACAGAGGCAAAGGAATTAATGAATGACAAGTTTTCCACATTGGCAGAGATGTTTTTCTCCATGAAAGTACAGAGTGCTCACACTGTTGTTACTCCAGGCCGTGCTCCAGTGAAAATACTTTCGCCCAGAACACAGTTCGAGCTACCAGAGTAGTTGTTAATGCGGTATGGCAGATCATTCCATTTTCATTACCAATTTAATTCATGCACCCACAGTACCACAGAGTACTACTGCAGCCAGAGTACATTAGGACCATGTCAAAGTAAATGGAAATTGAAGAAGATCACTCTGTCATTCCAAAAGGTACCGGGCATAAATGCAGAGATTTAAAAACAGAATGGGTCTCGGCCCTCTCCTTTTCCTCTGTGTTCTAAGGATTCATTTAGTGCTCCACCTACCACCTCGGCTCGTCTCCTACTATAAAACGCAGAAGGAAATTATTGTAATAGAGTTGATGAGATATCAGTGAAACGCAAGCACATTCCTCTTGAGACAAGTTCTCTGTGTAACATTGTAGGATAGGCCGAGACTAGATGTATTCAGACTGAATGTTCAAGCTATGGGCTATGATGTACCTGATTGGTGTTGTTTTTAATATAGCAAGCATATTTCTTTGGATCTTGATCTAAAGCAGCTGGTGATGATTTCTTACCTTCGTGTTTAATTCCATTTCATTTCACTTCTACTGGCTCGCATCAAAAGTTTGGCATAAGATTTACCCTTGATAGGTACCTTATGTTGCTGCTCTCCCAGCCTTTTATGTTTTCTGCTTATATGTGTATCTGAACATTGATTTCAATTGATTTAACCAGTGTAGTGGATGTTGTTGCCTGCTCTCTGATGTATGGATTAATGAAATTGATGTTTAGATGTTCTTGTGAGGACTTAGTTGGATGTGTTGAGAACACTGAGGAGGTCTAGAAGCCTCTATCAGCCTCACTAGGATCTTTCCATCTTAATTAGCCATTCCCAGGATCCCTTGTCTTACCTCTGATTTTGTCCAAGCAGGCCTGGAGTTAAATGACCTCTGGTCTGATCTATAGACAGAATCGGATGGTTCTCCTTCATTCATTTTCAATCCTTAATGTCCCATTCCACCAATCATCCTTTGAGATCCAAATGCTCTAGATGACTAGACCCAAGTGAAAGCTTGCACATTGATTACAAATAAATCATTTCTTGACTCCATAGCCCAATGGTTTTGATGTTCTCTGAAATATCTACCTCTGCCTAGTTTTCCTTCTTGCTCATCCTTGTCTTGTATTGGATTCTTCTTTCCTGATTCTCGACAAGCAAGCACAAAAAATCAAAAAAACAACCCTAAGCCCATATAACTAGCCTAAAATCATAATTTAGAGCCTCAAAGACAAACACCCTTTGACTCATATAGAGAGATCCCTCTCTGGACCTAGGAGGGGTAGATCCTAAGGTCCGAAAGTGGTTCTATGTTGTCTCATCTTTTGGTCTTGTCAACCTGGCCAAAACATGGGAACCCAAACAGGAGCTATATTATATTGTTATTGTATGTAGATGACATGCTTGTTTCAGGGTCTAACATGAAGGAAATAAATGTGCTCAAAAGAAAATTCGCAAATTCATTTGCAATGAAGGATTTTGGAGCTGCAAAACAAATCCTTGGTATGAGAATAAATAGAGACAGGAAAAATTGCAAATTAACAATGTCTCAGAATGAGTACGTAGAAAAGGTGTTGAAAATATTTAATATGCAGAATGCAAAACCAGTTAGTACACCTTTTGCTAGCCATTTCAAACTTAGTAAGGAGATGTGCCCCAAGACCCACGAAGAAATGGAATATATGTCTAAAGTTCCATATGCATCAGCAGTTGGAAGCTTAATGTATGAAATGGTCTGCACAAGGCCTGATATTGCACATGCAGTGGGAGTTGTAAGCAGGTACATGAATAATCCAGGAAAAGAACATTGGATGACAGTAAAATTGATTCTCAGATATTTGAGAGGTACCACAAATCAAGCATTATTCTTTGGTGGTTCAAACATTTCTCTACAAGGATATGTTGATGCAGATATGGAAGGTGATAGAGATAACAGGAGGAGCACTACAGGATATATATTTATTTTAGGTGGAACAGCTGTCATTTGGGTTTCAAAAATCCAAAGTGTTGTTGCACTTTCAATAATAGAAGCAGAGTATGTTGCTACTACAGAGGCTAGTAAAGAAATGATTTGGTTACAAAGGTTTATGGATGAATTGGGTAAGAAGCATGATATGGGCACGCTATACAGTGATAACCAAAGTGCCATTCATCTTGCAAAGAACTCAGCATTTCATTCCAGGACTAAACACATACATCTCAAGTACCATTTCATACAGTCAGTATTGGAAGATGGAGAGTTGAAGCTGGAAAAGATACATACTAGCCAGAATCCTGCAGATATGCTAACAAAAGTTGTAACCAGGGAGAAACTAAGAATGTGCTCAGTTTCAATTGGTCTTCAAGGATGACGATGAAGATGAGAAATAGCCAGGTCTAAAGAGGATTCATTGTCCAGCAAATGAAGCAGCGGTGGAGTTGCTACAATCAGTCTCCAAGTGGGAGATTGTTGGGTGTGGAACCTAATTATCTTGTTTACTTTGTATCACAGCATTAGATCCTTGTACCTTAAATGGGGCAGCAACACCGCTCGTAAATTAATCACTTCCATAGGGGATCCAAGGGGGGTGGCAGCAACTTTATGGAGCCCCCCCCTGGCAAGGGGGTTTTAGGGGCAGCACCCCCGAAGCTAAAAACAGATGTAAAATTGCCTTGTAAAAGTATAGTAATTTCTAGTCAATCTGGGCTGTTCATTACGCAAATGATCTAACGGTAGAAGTTATGTTTAGTTTAGGGTTTTTTTCCCTAGAAGGAAACCCCTCGCTTGTATGAGAGTATTGTATTGCGGCTGTGCATTACATGTGTATTATCGGAGTGAGAAACAGAGAGGGAGATTGTGAGAGAGAATAGAGGATATTACAGCGGATCTGTTGTAGGTTTTGTCTCTTCATTTTGTTGCATAATAGAAAGGAAGCACTGGCTATTCGGGGTGGACATAGCCCAAACTGGGTGAACCACGTATATCTGTGTCTCTATCATTTTATGTGTTTTGTGTGCTTGTATTTTCCGCATACTTTATGTGTTGCATTAATCTATAATATTTAATTTTCTAACAACATGACAAGATATTACATAATACCATGCTAGACTTCAGTGCCTCACACAACCTCATGCCTAAATTTGTGATGGAGATCTTAGGCCTAGAAATAACTAAGCCTTACAAAGACTTGTACTCATTCGATTAGGGTAGAGTCAAGTGTTTGGGCCTAATCAAGGATCTTTGTGTCAATCTGGCACAAATACCTTCTAAAGGTCTTTTCATGGACATAGTAGTGGCAGACATTCCCCCTAAGTATGTCATGCTTTTATCCAGATCTTAGGCAGCCAAGTTTCAGGGGAACCTTCAACTAGATATGTCCTATGCTATTATCCCTGTCTTTAACCAGACAAGAAGACTATATCGAGAGTCACACATGAAATATATGGTGAGCACTCAGGAGAGGCCAAACAACACTCCTCTTTATTACATTCATTCAAATCTTCATTCTTTCATCTTGTGTAATGAAGAGGACATTAATGAGCAGGTAAGTGAAGTTGAGACAGATTTAGACACACTGCAACAGTCAAACCAGACTCTACATGATTAACTCAACAGTCAAAACTATAGCAGCTTTGAAAAGCCACATGATGATAAAACTAAACTTGATTTTCTGCAAACTGAAAATGAAATTTTAGAACCAAATATCATTTTAGTATATAAATCAGGTTGCTCAAATGAAGGACAAACCTTAAAAGCACAAATTTTACCTTTTTCCAATCCAGAAGTATTGAAATGCCCTCACATAGCAAAAATATTTGGGAATCTGGATCAAAAGAGTCTTATTTTTTTGCCTTACATAGATACCTCATCATCAAAGATTTTTGTCCCTTCGGAAGAATTTTTGACTCTCACAATTGTTGATATGGACCCTAAAAGAGTATCTACTGAAACTGATATAGAGGAGTATAATGTAGGCAGCCTAGGAAGGCCCAAAATGACTAAGTTATCCAGAACCTTGTCATTACACACAAAACTGAAATACATAAGGCTATGCAAGAAGTTTCAAGATGCTTTTATATATAAGAATGAAAGCTTAAATCCTTGTGATATAAACATTATTCAAAAGAGGTCTCCTTCCAAGAAAAAGCATGAAACCCTTGGGCAAATTGTATCACTAACAAAGAAAGCCAAAGGATGCAAGTTGTGTATAGACTTTAGGTACCTAAGCAAAACCTCCATGAAGTACAAATACTCTTTTCCAAAGATAAATCATCCTATGCCAAGGGTAGGAGTTTCTAACAAGATGTCATTATATGATAGTGTTTCAGGTTACCATCAGATGATACCACTTCAGATCAATCAGCCTAAAGACATTTTCAAAGTTTCTTAGAACCACTACATGTTTGACCAAATGCTTCCCGGGCTAAGGAGTGCTGAAGACACCTTCCAAAGAGCCATGGCCCCTGTTTTTATCTTCTTCACTATGATATACATTGATGACATCATCATCTATTTTGAAGGTTATAAAGAATACATTTTCTACCTAAGGATGATCTTTGACAGAAACAAATTTGGGAAGCAAGACTCAAAGAGGAAATACCAAGGAGAGCATGAATTGTTTGAAATTTTTTGTAAAAATACTTATATCTTGTTTTCAAATGGAGGTAACTGTGATTTTTGTTTAGAAGAGCTCAATGGAAAAATAATGTTAGGAGATCCTTTTGAGGATAGGATGCTCAAGTACCATTGTTGTAAAAACCCTTAGTTTAAAACTTTTCATTCATTGTACATAAAACATTGCACGAGAAAAGTCACAAAAACACAAAAACATAGAAAAAATGAAAAAGAGGGCAGGTTTGAAAAGAGGTATAGCCCCATACCCAAAAAAAATAGTACTATTGAAAGTGAGCAAGCTTAAATTCCATTCCTGGTTCAAAAAGAAGGTCTTGTTTCAGTCATCTAGCCTAATCATGGATGAAACATGTTTTCAATTTATTGTTGATAAGTTAGTGAAAGAGAGCTTATCAAATCATTCAAACTTGACTTGTCAGTAGCAATAGATTAAAAAGAAAATATATTGGTTCTCCATGCTCAAATATGAACCAAAGAGAAAGATGGGGATGCTTACCAAATGATAAATCATAACCCTTATTTTCCTAAGTTTTGTTTGTACAAAAATAATGTTTGTGTGCAGCTTGTTCTCATGCCACAACTTATGGTAAGTCATATTGCGTAATCCTGATTTAAACCATGCTTTCAATTTCATGTTTATAGCTTAGAGAATGAAGTATGTCATACAGCTTAATCTTGACAGTCAGTTATTCTAGGTAGAGAATAAAAAGAGTTCATTAGCATAATTTGAACTCTTAGAAGAAATAAGATAGAAGTAGATAGTTTTTTTGCTTTCAAAATAAGAAAATGTCAAGGGTTTTCCAGTTCAACTGCACCTAAGGAAGAAAAAATGTTAGGAAAATAGGTTGGGTAGGAAAAGATGAAGTTGAGCTAATCATGTTTTTCATATTATTGAGATCACAACTTCAAAGAAGCATCAACAAATGAAAGAAGTAAAAATATGCCAAATGGATGAGGCACTGGTCTCCATAAAACCAGAGATCTGAAGTTATAGAAACCTCCTGAGAAGGAGCTGCCCTCCCCAAGTCGAACCATTGTTATTCATCAATAATTTTTTTCCTTTGTAGATGACTAAATTTCTATCTTAGATTTCTAGAAACAAAATTTATGAATATTGTGACTTCTAGAAATCTCACTGCCTTCATTATCCTCAGGATCAATTTTTCACTATTTCATTATGCCATCATGTCATGCTCAACTCACCACTCCCAGAAGACCCATCATGGGCTCGTGTCACTCATTTTGTGTATGTTTTTTCACCTTTGACCTTAGCACTCTATTTTTGGATTGCTTACTTTCCTCCACCTGACACCTAGGATCACTAACCAACTTACTCACTCTTATGTTTCCTGGATACATCAAGCATTGATGGTCTCAAAACTATCTCTGTAGGCTCTTTTGATAAATAAAGTACATTGGATTTTGGATCTTCAATACATAAAAATATCAAAAACTCTATTTTTTATACTTGAAGACCCAAAACCAAGTTTTCAATCAAAGGCCAAGTCCAAAGAGCCTCCCAGTAGGTCACATAAGGTTTCATAGGTCATAAGTTTGTTTTGGTATTCTAAAATCTTTGCTTTTCCTGTGCCAAGAGGCTGCAATCAAAGAAGAAGGAGGACAGCATATGATTGTCCAAATGGATCAAAAAATACTTCAAGGAAGGCCTCCTTGGTTAAAGCACAACTTCTACCAAAGACAGCTTCCCATCTCAGACATTTCTGCAGGAATGAATGAGATCGATATCAGTAGAAAAAGAGGTAAGGTAAGAGGGAAAATCATCCCCAAGGACAGCCACAGCAAAAGAAAGGCATCAAGCATATGTACAAAAAGAAGCAGGGTTTTGGGACTGATTGGAAAAAAACAATATTGCCAAGCAAAGAACCAGTACAAAGGCCACAGGGACAGAAGGCATAGCAACACAACCAAGCACACATTGAATATTTTTAGAAATTATAAATTAAGAAGGGAAAAAGGTGAGGTGAACTGAGAAGAGATGAATGAACTTGAAAGAGTTATAGAGAACTTAGAAGACAACACTACTTATTCTTCCCTAACAGCCATAAAACCTAAATTTTGGGAAAGATAGACAAAACAGGTCAAATGAAGAGGATAAGTCCTCCTTCCTAATGACAAAAGGTCTCCAAAGGCTTTTCAAGGTGGTTTCTAGGTTTTGTCAAAAATAGCAGTGCCTCACTGCACCAAAAGGAGAAAGTACAAAGAGTATCAGTGAGGGAGATCAAGTTTTCAAACGCAGTCAAGTGTCCTCAAAGATCAAAGGAAAGAAATCATTAGGTTAAGTGTCAAAATAAGAAATGAAGCTGAGCATGAGTTTATTGTGAGTAAATGAGCTGTCAAAATCCAAAAATGACTAAGGGGACCAAAAACAATGTCATGGCACCTGCAACACATCATAAGTGGCCAAAGGGAGATAATGACAAGCATGATTGAAAATACTGAGGTCACTATGCAAGACATATTTATGATACCTCTGGAAAAATAGTGAGAAGTGAAGAGAACCTATTTTAAGATCACTTACACTCAAGGATCTCAAAGAGGGACAAAACATGTTTTTATCAGTCTCTAAAATAGGGAGAACTGAATACAGGAGAAAGGCTAAAACACAGTGGAAAATACAATTCCAACAGGCATCAGTAGCCAAAAGAGAGCCCAAACCCATCATATCAACTACCTAAAAGATCAGCAAAGAGGACAGGGTAAGAGGAAAGTATCATTTCTGTGTTTTTTGGTCACCTCCTTCAAAGAGTAAAAAGGATATTAGTGAAAATTACAAAGTGACACAAAATCAAAAAACCAACTTGGAAAAAGTGGGTTTATAAGTTTAAATTTGCCTTCTCAAATGGTATAAAGTCCCTCCAATTATCATTTCAAAAACACTTATCACTTGGCATGAGAGAGAAAACCCTCAGGACAAAAATAAAAGTTTTCTAACTGTTTCTGGGAATTTTCTCCCTGGCTCTGCGCAAATAAGTGGTGTTGTGCTAATCCGGGTGGGCGTTGCACTAATCAGTTGTTTCCCTATTCAAAACAACACTGTGCTACACACAGACCTGGCCAACACGCCCAGGACCCGACCGGCAGGCCTGCACGCAACCAGCGTTGTGCTAATCCTCGGGCACGACTGCCCGGCGCTAATACAGAAAACCTCAAACAAATAAGAATTTTCTCTGAGGCTTATGGTTACCTTCTAAATTTTCCTCAAAGACCTGTAAAGGAGCTAAGAGGCAATGAAGAATCAAATGACAATAAGGGTGAAGGTGATAGTAAATCAGTCCATAGTAAAGATGAGGATGGTGATGATGTTGAAGATCAATAGGACCATGATGAGGCAGGTCACCTGGAGACAAAGGATGATGAAGCACAAGGCAACATGGATATAGGGGAAACAAGTGACCAAAGTGCATAAGGTGGTGAGAGGTGCATGAGTGAAATAGAGAGAGCATTGATGATAGTCATGACAACATTTATCATAATCATAAAAACATTAAAGACAGTGACCCCCATAATGTCCATGATGATGAGCAAGATGATGAAAAGGTAGAAAAGAAAATGAAGCAAATGAAGACCAAGGTAGACAGTAATGAAGAGAGTGAAGTAAGGATTTCTAACTCCCTCCTCCAAAACATAAATGCACAACTAAAAGGCTTAGAAGTGGAGTTGGAAAAGGCAAAGAATGTCATTCATTTCTATCTGATGGAAAATAAGCAAGTGATTGCCCAACAGGCCATCTATGAATGCTAGAACACTCAAAGCCCAGAGAAAGCCCTCATTGAAATCCAAACCCTAAAAAAGGAAAAATATAAAAAAAATCCTTGGATTTTTGGCCCAAGCTTCTCAACAGGTCTCCCAAACTCCATGAGGGAGGCAGCCACCAAATTTGAGGAAATTTGGGCAACTTATTGTTTTTTGTGATTTTGAAGGCCTATTACCACAGCGCCACTAGCGCTACGCTAATCCCTGGAGCATCCTTAGAGGGAAAACTCAACATTTTTGGATTTATCATCACTAGTACACCTTTCTCAGAAAATTGTAGAGGAATTGGAGCAGTTTTCACCCCTCAAAAGGTCGAAAAACACCTAAATTTTCACCATTCTGCCTCTATTTCAGACCTGGCACTGCGCTAATGGAATTGTTGGGGTTTTGTCATTTTTAACAGGTTACATGAGCTGTATCAGAAAACCACAAGAATTTTTGGAAAGTAGACTCATCATGCTTTCCAATGAGCCATCACGGAGCCAAATCCGACATCGGGAAGGGGTCCAAAACTTGGTTGCAAAAGTGCATAGTTTCTGCGTGAGGTGGTGCTGCACAAATAGACTATTTAGTGTGTTTTTGGCCAAAAGTAAACAAAACACACTCATTTATTGTAAAATAATATTTTTGTGTTTTTTAAGGCAAATCACTCTAGAATTAGGTGCTAGAAGTTATTTTGGCATTTATTTGATGGGATATTTTGTGCCTTGGGCCTTGCATGGTCTCTTGGGCATTTATGACATTAATGAGTGATTTTGACATTTTCCAACCCTATCTAGGGTTTTTGCCCTCCTTTTTTGAGATAAATAGAGCATGAGGGCTTCATTGTAAATGTTGGCATTTAATGAACTTTGACAGCAATACATGGTTTTTTGAGGTTAAAGAGAAATTTGATGTTATGGAGCTTGTGGATGATTTTCTTTGATTGATGATGATGAAGCTTGCTTGCAAGATCCCTGAGCTTGGTTAATGGTGATGTGTCTCTAATTTTTTCATGTTTTCTTGTTTATCATTATTTTTCATCCTTCTATATGTAGTATAATAGAAAAGTATAGGCTAAGAAATGTTGTTTGAAGTACCTTAGTCCTTCCTGCCTTCTATTGCCTTGATGGTTTCCTCTGCTAGGTGTGTTTAAGGAATTCTTAGCTACTCCTTAGGCCTCCTTATGCTTGTTTATTTCATCAATGGATTAATATGCTAGTTTCCAAATATGTTTTATGGAAATTACTTCTTATTTGATGCTATCTAAACTCTGTTTTTGAATTCTCTATTTGAAGTATTACTTGTTAGGTTAAGCCAAGGAGGTCTTGTTCTGATCTCGCCCTTTGTCTGCCTATCAGTTTGCCTCAAAGTTATTTATAGCTTGATCAAAAAATTTTAGGAGTTGCCTCTTTGATTGATTAAAGTTATTTTGTTATCTTAAATGTTTTCTAAAGCTTGAAGGTGAAATCACTAGAAGTTGAATGAGTTTCTCGCCTTCTATATTTCATTAGAATGTTTGTCTTGAATTTCTATTTGTTTAAGTATTGTCATTGAGTAAATGGTTTGCCCTATCTCATGATTATTACCTTTTTCTTATCCATATTTGATACCTTCTTGTTTAATGGTATTTGATAAAGGATTCTTAACTGCCCTTTTCTCTACCTTGTTTCCCCAACTTAATGTCCATTTCACTTCACACATAACCTTAAGGATCCATTGACCACACTAGATTTTCCCTATAATGCACTTTGACTCTTTGTTGAGATGTCCATGACTTTATAGACTCCATAGCCCAATGATTTGATGATCTCTCACTCCACCTATTCTACCTATTTCATCTTACCTAACCAAAACAAACAACAAAACCTACACTTAACAACTAGCCTAAAATCAAACCCTAAATAGCAAGCAAGTTCACATCCTTTGCATATAATAGAGAGAACCCTCTCCGAGTCTAGGAAGACTAGGTCCTACGACTCGAAAGACTTGTTTCTTGTTACCCTGTGCATTTGGTCTACCAATCTGCTAAATCACGAGACCCTAACATGACTCTAAGTTTAAACTTAGGAAAATTAAAAAATTAAAGGGTATTAATAAAACAGAGTGTGAATATTCTAGATAACATAGATCAAGACAAGTTATAATATTATTCATTAATTAGAGATCTAATCTCAGCCATTGAAGTCTCAATGAGAAGTCTATAAAGGGAGGCTTGAGGGTCATTTGGAAAGACAAACTAAGTGAATCTAGAGATCGAAATTTTTCAAGTGAGCAGTGGTCAAGACGAGAAATCGATCTAAGTGATTCCAGCGTAGAGAGGGGCAGAGATAGCTTCTGGAGAGAGTGATTTTCTCAGCTAGAGAAGCATCAGTAAAGAGATGCAGAGACAGATCTAGCAGATCCAGTGTATATACAAAGAGGTTGACGCAGAGCCACGCAGGGCTACGCATAAGCCAAGAGGGTTTGCAATATTTTGTTGTCGGATCAGTTTCAGAACCCGGGAGTCGGGGTGTGAGACCAGGAGGCTGTGATCTAAGATTCTAGGAGGCAGATCGATCTATTTCCTGGGTGACATCGTTTCAAGAGGAGGTGATGCAGTGCCTACTCAGTCACTGCGCAGAGGCAGCGCACGGACCTCCAAGGGCATCTCATCCAGTGTCCAGATCAACCAGATTTTCCGGTGATTGAGTGAGGTAAAACTCACAATATTTCTACCAGTTTTTCTCTCTTTGTAACTGAATAACCCTTGTGGTATTTAGATATGTATTCAAAAATTGCTACTGCTTAAAAAAATAAAACATCATATCTGTTGCATTGATTTTCCCGCATTGGGTTTTTCTGGGGGCTTTCGTCTTTGCTCAATTTCCTTGTTTCATAATGACAAGTAATTAAGTGTAGGTTGCTTCAGTAATTTTCTTCAATATTTCATGAAGAAATCTAAAATAATTTTGTAATGTAATTTACAAATAGAAGTAAAGCTGCTTGCAATAAGATTCTGGAGATCATTTAGATCTAGGAATTTTCACATGGTTTCAAAGTGTTTGATGTGAAATGGGAAGATCAGATCTAGAACTGAAGGGAAGGTCAAATTTTTGCAACAATAGCAAATCGAATCCTCAGAGTGATTGTGCAGTTCTAGCCAGAAGGGCTAAATTTTCGAGGTGGTCTCTCTTTGAGTGAGTCGACAAAGAGGTAAGACTTCTAGATCGAGATTTTTTCGAGGCAAAAGGAGAATTGCAGAGCCTTCATGCAGAGATAAAGGGATGCATTTTTTTTGATGCAATTGTTGGGAAAAGAAGTGTCATACGAAGAAGAAGAGCACATAGTGAGGGAATTCTTCCTCAGTGAGTTCCTTGCCAAGGAATTCAATTTTTCTAATTTTTTGGGCATCAAAGGAGCATCAAACTTACCATCTCCATCAGGGAGTGCGTAAGCCAACCTAGAAGCTACGTAATAGGGAGAAAGAGGGATCAGTTTGACATTTTTTGGCTGATATGGCAGCTCAGAGACTTAGAGATCACGATCGGTTGGAGAGATCCTCCAACTACGTGATCTGGAAGGAAACAATCAGACTCCTTCTGGAAGAGTATGATGTCAAGGCGTTTGAAGAAAACGTGGTTGTTGTACCTACAGATCCGGATCAGAATAAAAAGTACAAGTCTGATATGGCAAAGTCCAAGAGGTTAATCCTTGATGGTGTCAAGGATCATATAGTCTCTCTGCTGTTGCAAGAACAATGAACAGATGTGGTATAAAGGAACTTAGGTAATTAGTGCAGATCAGAAGCTCCAAGTGATCCAAATGCATAAGGGGAAGTGCATTGTAGCATTCCTAATGAGACTTCAGGATATCTATGATCAGTTGGCGGTCGTGGGATCTACCCTATCTGCTACAACTATGGTGAGACTGACCCTTAACACATTCATCGAGGAGTGAAATTTTTTTGTCCAAAGCATCTTGGGCAGGGAAACACTACCAAATTGGCAGGTGATGTGGGCATCTCTTTAGGAGGAGGAGCTGAGAAGAGATTTGGTCATTTGTAAACTTGATGGTAGCAGCAAGAGAAAATCAAAAAATATGGAGGATGAGGAGAATGCATCCCTCGCATCGAAAGGGCAGCAAAGGAAACTGAGACACACGAAGGACTCTCCAAGGTGAAGTGTTTTAGATGTGGAGAGATGGTCCACTATGCATCATAGTGTCCATTGAAGAAAAAGGAGAAGGATAAGAAGCACAATCCAAAGGTTGTAGTCACAAAGATTAAGGAGGATGAGTATGCCATGAATTCCCACGCATCTCCAGGAGTGTGTTTATCTGAAAAGGAAAAATGATGGAAGCTATATTATATTTTTATTGTATGTAGATGACATGCTTGTTGCAGGGTTTAACATGAAGGAAATAAATGTGCTCAAAAGAAAATTGGCAAATACATTTGCAATGAAGCATTTGGGAGCTGCAAAACAAATCCTTGGTATGAGAATAACTAGAGATAGGAAAATCGCAAATTAACACTATCTTAAAATGAGTACATACAAAAGGTCTTGAAAAGATTTAATATGCAGAATGAAAAACCAGTTAGTACACCTTTTTCTAGCCATTTCAAACTTAGTAAGGAGATGTGCCCCAAGACCCAAGAATAAATGGACTATATGTCTAAAGTTCCATATGCATCAGTAGTTGGAACCTTAATGTATGCAATGGTCTACACAAGGCCTGATATTGCACATGCAGTGGGAGTTATAAGCAGGTACATGAAAAATATAGGAAAAGAACATTGGATGGCAATGAAATGGATTCTCAGATATTTGAGAGGTACCACAAATCAAGCATTACGCTTTGGTGGTTCAAACATTGATCTACAGGGATATGTTGATGCAGATATGGCAGGTGACAGAGATAACAGGAGGAGCACTACAAGATATGTATTTACTGTAGGTGGAACAACTATTAGTTGGGTTTCAAAAATCCAAAGCGTTGTTGCACTTTCAACAACAGAAGCAGAGTATGTTGCTGCTACAAAGGCTAGTAAAGAAATGATTTGGTTACAAAGGTTTATGGATGAATTGGGTAAGAAGCATGATATGGGCACATTATACAGTGATAGCCAAAGTGCCATTCATCTTGCAAAGAACTTAGCATTTAATTCCAGGACTAAACACATACAACTCAAGTACCATTTCATACAGTCAGTATTGGAAGATGGACAGTTGAAGCTGGAAAAGATACACACTAGCCAAAATCCTGCAGATATGCTAACAAAAGTAGTAACTAGGGATAAACTGATATTATACTCTGTTTAAATTGGTCTTCAAGTATGATGATGAAGATGAGAAACAGCTAGGTCCAAAGAGGAGTCATTGTCCAGCAAATGAAGCAGCGGTGCAGTTGCTACAATCAGTCTCCAAGTGGGAGATTGTTGGGTGTGGAGCCTAATTATCTTGTTTATTTTGTATCACAGTGTTGGACCCCTATAACTTAATGGGGAGGCAACGTCGCTCGAAATTAAACGCTGCTTGGGGGGTCCAGGGGGGGTGGCTACGAATTTATGGACCCCCCCCCCTAGCGGGGGGTTTCAGGGGCAGCACCCCCGAAGCTAAAAACATATGTAAAATTGCCTTGTAAAAGTATAGTAATTTCTAGTCAATCTGGGCTGTTCATTACGCAGATGATCTGACGGTATAAGTTATGTTTAGTTTAGGGTTTTTTTCCCTAGAAGGCAACCCCTCGCTTGTATGAGGGTATTGTATTGCGGCTGTGCATTGTATGTGTATTCTCAGAGCGAGAAACAAATAGGGAGACTGTGAGAGAGAATAGAGGATATTACAGCGGATATGTTGTAGGTTGTGTCTCTTCATTTTGCTGGATAATAGAAAGGAAGGACTGGTTGTTCAGGGTGGATGTAGCCCAAACTGGGTGAACCACGTATATCTGTGTCTCTCTAGTTTTATGTGTTTTGTGTGCTTGTGTTTTCCACATATTTTATGTGTTGCATTGCTCTGTTATATATAATTTTCTAATAGTAAGCTAACATGGATGTAAGGTAATATGGCTATAAGAAACATGGATGTAAGCTAACATGTTTGTAAGAAACATGGTTGTAATTTAACATGGCATCTTCTATTGTTAACATAGTTGTAAGCAACATACTTTTTGCTCTAGTGTAGAGGTATTGACTAACATGACATTCATAGTTTCTTGTTAAGTGTATGCAAGTTTCAAGATGAATTTCTTTCATGTCCATGCAGTCCCAAGAAAATTCACCATATTTTTTTTGAATCATTTCTACCATCTGTTGTTGTTGTTTTGTACTTAATTATGTACCTATGTTGAGTATTTTTCTAGGGCTATTTTCAACAATTTTAGCACACAGCTCGTTGTTTCCACCTATGGTTGGAAATTCTCTATTGACTATTGGTGTTGTTTCTTAGACTCTTGGTGCTGGAACCACTACTCTTGCCTTTTCTATTGGTTTAGGTTGTTAACATGGTTGTAAGCAACATACTTTTTGGCTTCATTACGAAAAGTTTGGTGAATTCGTGAAATTCCATCTATTGGGGGCAAGGGTTGAATAAAGGTATTGACTTGGCAAGAAAAACTAGCTAGATAGGGCATTCATAGTTTCTGGTTAAGTTCATATTGAAGCATTTTGTACTAGTGTAGAGGTATTGACTAACAGGACATTCATAGTTTATGGTTAAATGTATGCAAGTTTCAATATGAATTCCTTCATGTCCAAGCAGCCCCAAGAAAATTCACCATACTATTTTTGGATAATTTCTACCACCTGTTTTTGTTGTTCTATACTTAAGTATGTACCTATGTAGAGTATTTTTCTAGGGCTAATTTCAATAAGTTTAGCGCGCAATTCCTTGCTTTCACCTATGGCTAGAAATTCCCTATTGAATGTTGGTGGTGCTGCTTAAACTCTTGGTGTTGGAACCACTTCGCTTTCCTTTTCTATTGATTTAGGTTATACTAATGAAAGGTAGAGCTATGTATGGCAGCTATTTCTTCTAATGATCGGCTATCAAATGCCCTTATTGCAATGAACACTACCTATGTTTGGCTATAAGACTGGTTGGCAAAGTCCACCTCCTATCAATGATATTGGCTATCAACCTCAGCCTTAGTCCATGTCAATAAGCTCTATATACACTTTGGACATGGAATTATCTACCTAGTGCGTATATGCTCAGAAAATATGTGTTAATGTTTCCTGTTTGTTTAGAACAAAATAGATACAACAATTTATTCTATTTGGCTAACCCTGTGATCCAACTAGTGTAATTCAATTTGTTGCTCTGAGCTTGAGCTAAGAAGCAGTTCAAAAGCAGTAGTTAAGAAGGAAGTTGTAGTGAAATTGAAATGAGACTTCTAATTAGCTGCATTTCCACTCTTGCAATCTCTCTAATTCCTATGTAGTTAGTAGCTTTCTGTTCTTATAACAACGACTATGCTTTAATTAAAAAGCTCTCTCTATTTGAATTTACGAACTAAAGGAAGACCTGAGAATGGAATAACTCTAGTCTTAGTCCCATGCCATAAGGTAAGTGACTTGTTATCTTAGAGTTCAAGCTTTAGTTAAGAAAGAACTACGACAACAATAAGTACTATCAACTTTCAAGTAGAACTACTAGCTTTAGTCTGTAACTTAGAATTCTAGACTACTAGCTCTAAGAACTACTAGCTAGTATAAGGATGTATAATGGGTCTCTCCATAATAGTGAGACCTTATAAGGATGTTATGTAGTCAATCTAAGCTAATGAACAGAGTAGTAAGCTTTCCATTTCGTGTCTTATTAAGCTAGTTTGAATACTCATAGCTTCTTTAATCTACTTTATTTTCTTATAAACATAACTCTCGTGTCTTAGTAAGCTAGTTTGAATACTCATAGCTTCTTTAATCTACGTTATTTTCTTATGAACATAAATCTTATTACTAATGTTCAGTATCATAACTCAAGCTTGTAAACAGTAGAAATCCCTACACTATTTCTACCTTTCTCTTGCATGGTTGTGGTATTTCCTTGATTGATTTTTCTAGGGTGTGAGGATAGAAGCCATAAAGTTATTGAGCTAAGCTCCAATGCATATACTAGCAGGTATATGATAACTTATAATCTTAACATGGTTTCTCAACTAAAATAATGATAAAGTACTCAATATAATAACATTATTCAACAAAAGCCAAAAACTTGTATGTCTCCAGCAACTAATGAAGAGAATGAATGTAACACTGTGCACACACTCTGTCTAGAATGTAACACTGAGCACACTATGTATGGATGAAGAGAATTAATGTAACATTGTGCACACACTCTCTCTGGAACATAACACTGAGCACACTCTATATGTATGTCTGGAACATTGTCTGAAAATGATTGTATGTCAGCAAAATGAATGGAAAACTGTCTGAAAATTTTGATTGTATGTGAAAAATTTGAATGTATGTCAGCAACAACTTCAGAGTATAATGAATGCTTCAAATGCAGTAAGGGTTGATGTTTTATAGTTTTATGATCTAGAATTTAATTGGTAGGGAAGACTGGCATGGATTGCCATCTCCCAAATTCAATTCTGTGTTGTGGATTGATTTGTACATGATCCAATGGCTAATAAGATTTCATGGTTGATCCTTGTGCTTTCTTGAATTTAATTCCTGAACAAAAATTATTTCCTGAATTTAATTCTTGAATTGAAATTCTTTCCTGAATTTAATTCCTGAATTGAAAGGGCTCTTCTGTTTAATTCTTGAATTGAAAGGTTGGGTGAACTATTTCCTGAATTGAATGGTTTCATTTAATGTCTTCAATAGGTTTAATGTTAAATAGACATGTACATATGGCTGACACACATTTGACCTATTTTTGTGCAGGTGTTACCTAGCAATGGGATGCATTGCCCCAATGCAAAATCAGTGGGTTAATGTTTGATGGGATAGTTGTACTTTTGGATGGAAAGCATTGTAATGTTTTGTAGTGAAATTTGACTTAGTTGGTAATTCAAAACTGGAGGTACTTGAGACAATAGGTCTTGTCAACTTGTGATGTTAAGAATTGGTGAATGACAGTTGTTGGTCCAATAAAAAACTGGGCCCATTTTGGACATATTTATATAACTTATATAAATTAATATAAAGTATTTATATGCATATTTTAGTTAGTTTATGATTTTTGTTTGATGGATGTGTGGGACCAGTACTATAACTACTACTGGTCCTTGCAGAACAATAGACCATTTCCCATATAATCTCATGCTTTTTGTATGACGTGAGAAGCATGAGCCCAAGAGTTTGAAATGGAAGAGGGGAGGTAGAAGCCAGACTCCACGTGGAGTGGGCCCTCTCTCCATGTATTATATAAAATGTTTAATGAAAATTCCATTGACCCTCGTCCACCATGAAATGAGATCGTAAGCTCAAGTTTTGGATTTTATGGAATTGGTATTTAGTTTTTGTTCCAAGTTTTGAGCTCTAGATTTTAAAAACTTTTTTATATTATGTTTTCTTTTAATTAATTTTTATATTTTGTTTTAAAATAACCCTATATTATTTATGTTATAGGGTTAATATGTATATATACATTCTCGGTTGTGGTGGTTATGTATTTTAGTCAAATAAAATAAGTAAAGAATAGTTAATTAAAATTAATTAAATAAATTAAAAATTATTATTCACAACTAAATTAAATAAATTACAACTATTTTAATTAATTAAGGGTAATTAATACCATGGGGCATATAATAGATGACGATGGGTTGTATTGTTGTCACTCCATGATGTCAGGGTCATCAGTTTGAAACTATTAAAATTAGAAACTAGGGCCAAATTCCACTTTGAACAACTCATTTGATGGATATGATGATTGCATTGAATTCCTTAGTTCACGAGGACCAAAATAGACCTAAATATCATCAAATTTGGATAAGAAGAATTTTTTTTTTTTAATTTATGCCCACACAGGTCAGCCACATCATCATGTAGGCTCATGATGCCCAAGAGACCTATCACTTCATCCTCAACGACTTGTATAAATAAGAGAGACCTCCAAACTCATTTGGAACGTCACTAAACTCACACATTCTTCTCTCTCATCATCTAATTGGTTTGTACAACTTATTGGGCATCTCTTTTCCTCACACGTGTGGCAACAGAAGGACAAGTTGTAGGATGAATTACAGGGCTGAAATTTCAGATATTGTTGCAGGTTTGACCAGCATTGACTAGGGATGGTTTGACCTCCTTTAAATGTGGGTTTTGTGCCTAAATTTAATATTTCGACAGGTTTCATCTATTGGCATAGGAACTAAGGCATTTTGTTGACTTTGACCATAGACATATCACAGGGTTGACCACAGGCCTATTCGCAGAGTTGACTGCAGAGTTTGACCAGGTATGACTATTGTTTTCAGGATTGTTTTAGGTTTACTTTCACCACCTTATCAGGTCGAGTTTGACTGGTATGACTGAGATTCTTTAAGGACCTTTTTTTTTTTGACCAACATTGTGTTGGGTGTGGAGCCTGATTATCTTGTTTATTTTGTATCACAACATTGGACCCCTGTACCATAATGGGGCGGCAACGCCGCCCGTAATTAAACGCTGCCTAGGGGGGTCTAGGGAGGGGCGGCTGCGACTTTATGGAGCCCCCCCTTGGCGGAGGGTTTCGGGGACAGTGCCCCTGAAGCTAAAAACAGATGTAAAATTTCCTTGTAAAAATATGGTAATTTCTAGTCAATTTGGGCTGTTAATTAGGCAGATGTTCTAACGGTAGAAGTTATGTTTAGTTTAGGGTGTTTTGCCCTAGAAGGCAACCCCTCGCTTGTATGAGGGTATTGTATTGTGGCTGTGTATTGTATGTGTATTCTCAGAGTGAGAAACAAATAGGGAGACTATGAGAGATAACAAAGGATATTACAATGGATCTGCTATAGGTTGTGTCTCTTCATTTTGCTGGATAATAGAAAGGAAGGACTGGCTGTTCAGGGTGGATGTAGCCCAAACTGGGTGAACCATGTATATCTATTTCTATCTATTTTTATGTGTTTTGTGTGCTTGTGTTTTTGGCATATTTTATGTGTTTCATTTCTCTGTTATATAATTTTCTAACAGTTGAATTTCTAGTTAGGGATGTTGAATACTACAGAAAGTTTTAGATTTGATAGGGTTGCTTTAATCATCATTTGGAAAGTAAATTTTAACTTTATTGTACTCTCTCTCTCTATTGAATATTTGATATAATAATAAGAAAAATTGATCAAAGGGTTTTCCCCATCTTGTGGTTTTTCCCTAGCATCTGCGAAATTTTGTGTTCTCTTGTCTTGGCTTGCCTTTCGCATTTTGTTATTCATGTTCTATTTATAGTTACTGCCAATTTGATTTATGTCTAATGTGATTTTTATTGGAAAAATAAATTGGAAATTGTCATTGGCTTGCTAAAGTACATTGAAATAATTGTGATAAGCATAGAATATACCATTGTTAACTAAAATTAACATGGTATCAGAGCCTAGGTGAAAAAAAAGCCCAAGCAAGAAAGAGAAAAGAAATCACTAAGGGAGATCTGTTGGAAAAGACTATTGGAGAAGTCTACATGGCATCTACATCTTACATAAAGACCGAGGACAAGCTCAATGACAAAATTGACTATCATGCATGTAAAATGACTTTGGAGTTGACTTTGGAAGAGCATGATGCAATGGAATATGTGTAGGGAAAAGTGGTGGAGTTGCCTTCAAATGCATTAGCTGCTGCTAAGACAAAGTATAAGAAAGGTGAGGTCAAAGTTAAGAAAATTATCATTGAATCCATTAAAAAATATTTGGTTTCCTATATTTATGATTTGGGAACATCTAAGGAGATGTATGATAAGTTGGCTGAGATGTTCAAAGTGAATAATGTGTTAGTACCCTATAATCTATAGTATCACAAGGTGACTGATTATTATTTTCAGATCTTGTAGATTGAAGATAATATTCCATGGCTGTCATTTATTTCTAGAAAGGGAAGAGAAATCTTGACTGTCAAGGACTTCAAAGGAATTAATCTACCCTTTCAGTTCAGTGGAAAGAGGAAAGTGTTGCCGATAAGGTGTAATAGTGTGCAAAATTCAAATTTTCCCTCATTCATTTCATTTACCCTCTTTTTCCCTTCATTTTTCCGTTTTCTAAATGCATACTCCTCAATTCTTTCTAAACCCCCATACATAACCTTTTTGGACTCACTACTTTATAAAACCCACTTATATTAAAAATTCTAAAATCTTAGCTCTGCCCGCATTTTGCACCCCACAAGCTTTAACCTATTTTCTTAATTCAACACTGAAAAATAAAAACCTCACCGATGTGCTTTGATGGGACCCATCCAAACCTTTATATATTACCAATCTGCATGCAAAACCTTTGTTTTTTCATTTTCCTTACCCCTATGCCTCTTCGCACATTTCCGCATTTAACGCATCGCACTTCGCACTGCGCTCTTTTTATAACTTACCTTTTAAAAGCGCCCGCAAGTTATTTAGATTGCGATTCAATTGCAAAATCGCATATCACAAAGCTTAGGAGGTAAGAGCCTGTAAGTTAAATGTTCTAATGTGCGATGCAATCTAATCACAACACATCAAAGTTTTCAAAGAATTGTCGCCAGAGGTAAAGGTTATAAGTGTCAACATGCGATGTGAGATTCAAGTGGGACCTAATCACAAATCGCGATGTTTAAAGAAGAAGTGCAAAGGTGAATGTTAAAATCGTCGAAGTGTTATATGGGTGATGTAGCAGATGACATGGCAGGTGATGTGGCAGGATGATGTGGAAAATGATGTAGATGACATAGTGATGATGTGGCAGTGACATGTTAGATGTCGTAGCTGTGATGTGGCAGATGACATGGCAGGGTGACATGGCAGGGTGACATGGCAGGTGACGTAGCCCTGGCCCGCGTACCGCACATCACAAGTTTTAAGAGTTAAGCGCGAAGGCGAATGTTATAATCGTTGAATTATGATGTGCACAAATCGCAAATGATAAGTGATGGGCGCGAGAGATAAATGGTAAAATATGCAAAATGCAATGTGCGATGGCGGGCGGGACCCGATCACAAATTGCAAATTTTAGAGGATAGGTGCAAAGGAAAAGTTAAGGCAGCGGGATGTGAAGTGCGATACCGGTGTGGATGCAATACGACTTCATAATTGAAAACAAAACATCCTCAGGTCTGGGTAAATGGGTTTTTGCGTTGTTTTTTGTGTAAAACAAGTCATGATGTGCCTTCAAGGTTTGGAGCTCATTTCATGAATAAATAGGCTAAAACACAGCCAAAATACTTGTTGTAAAGACCCGGAAAGGAGCAAAGACTTTCCACTGCATCCCACCACCATCATCCTTAATCCGACAACCTATATTTCATTCTGATACCCCCTCCTCCCCACCCCCCCCCCCTTACTAGCCTAACTTTATCCTCATAGGGGGGTCCGTAACGACTGTTTTTCAAGAAAGGGACCCCCTTATGTGTCATTCTCTCATGAATTCGCACCCCCCCCTTTTCGTACCACTTACCACTTCAGGGCAGGTCCGGAATACCATTTTTCTACTTCAAAAACAACTTTCTCCAAATAAATTGGTATCAATTTGTAACGGAGAAAGGGGAGTAAGATCAGAGAAGTAGTAGTTCCAACACCGCTTTGGAATATATCATCCAGCAAAGGCAGTTCGAATATATAAGCCACATGTCAGAACCTCCATGAGTTGCCTCTTCGAAACCATCAGAAATCTTACTGTTTGATCTTCTGAGGCGCCATTGAAGTGTTTGGATCTACAAAGAGTTGCCCACAATCAATCCCAGAGGCAGTGTTGTTGTAAAAGATGTCTTATCACCACCTGCATGTCTCCACTTGTCCATTTTCTTCTTAAATTTAATCATTGTAGTAGGCAGATTAAAAGACTTAAGTTTTCTATAAATACTGTATGCATTAGCAGTCCAAAAAGAGTTCGAGAAGGAAAAAACCATTATAATAGGCTCACCTGTTTGTAAGCACTCTCTTTTGGATGAATAAAGGATTATGTTGTTTTCCAGATTCTTGTGTTATGCTCTGTGGTGAAGTGCTTCCCTCATGTAACTTGTTATTCTCCTGTTTTACATACTGTTTTTTGTTCTTTACTACTCAGTCTTGAAACAATACATTATGTTTTCCTCTAAGAATTGGATGAAAAATTCAGAGACGGTATGCTCTGCATCCATGTTGAGACCAGAATGTAGAATTCAGAGATGGTATGCTCTGCATTCCTGTTAAACCTTAATCTTCTCCTCTTTTCCATTTCACAAGTTGTAAAGATCCATTGACATGGCTAGATTTCCTGGTTGCACCTGACCTCAATTATCCATCTATTTGAATTTGTTTACACCTGTTTGACTCCATAGCCCAATGGCCCTGTTGGACACCTAATCCTCTATGGGTAGGTGTGGAAGGTGAATAGTCACAAAGGAGTCCAAGTGACCTTGGAAGATGAATCCAAGAGTCACACCATTGTATTATAAATGTACATATATGGGTAATAATATGGAAATCGCATGCTTATATTTCTATGTGTGTTTTATTTTCTCACCCACCATGTGTGTGTTTAACATGGTATCAGAGCAGGCGATTGCTGGCCTGCTCGAATCAGCTAAATTCTAGCTGCATTCTCTGTGATGTCTACATTCCAAAATAGAAAATGTGCAGTCTTTGCTGGTGACTCTGTCCTCGGGGCGCTTTACCTGAATCTCTATCATTTTACTACGCACTATCCTATCTTATATATCATAAACATCTCTGGAAATATTCTCCAGCGCCCTCACACCTCCACTATGTCGATTTCTTCTGCTGCTCACGCTTACAGATCAATATACTTGAACCGAATACTGCAAGCATTACATAGAGACTTTGGTCCGTCGAGGCCATTTCTCCATAGCGGTGTTCTATGTGTTTTACATTCCGTGCACGTCCTGGAAACTGCTCCATCTGAAAATTCAAAATCTGTTGTTCCACTTTTATCCGAGCGAATTTTTCCAATATGCATTTCGCTCTCGACCCTCCATTTTCCTTGTTGGCCTCACTGTGGAAACTCTGCACTTAAACGAGCTTTGGTATAACTGTTCACATCTCCCTCATGCCTGCAACACATCTCGACCTTCTATGCTCTGACTCTGGCACCTCTCTGCCCACTGCTCCTCTCGGCCCTCCCTATCGGCCAGTCATCCCTCCCTAAACACCTGTAGTTATCCCTCATCGGTCTTCTCCCTCTCAGCCTACCTTCACTCGGCCCTCCTTGCTGCTCGGGCCTCCTCCTTCACACTGCTCCCCTCCATACACTCCTCCCTCTCTGGTTTCCACTGCCTCTCGCCCTTCTGCACTTCCTCTGCTCCCTCTCAGTTTAGGAGGCCAAGAGCGACTGAACGCACTACAACCAATGGTACACCACTAACAACAAGACAAATTAGAGTTGACAGCCACCAAGGGTCACCTTGGTGGATCAGGAGGGATTCATACCTGTGACTATGGCATTGTAAATAATTGCAAAGACCCGGCATGGCAGATCGGTGGGCTGAGGAATGCCGAGGGTGATTGGACGAGGTGCAAATGACTAACACCTTCACCACCGATGAAGGGAGCCACTGGAAACTCTGGAACCAAGGTGAATAGGAGTAGTGTGGGTGATACGGTAAGTAGCGTCGGGTGGGAGCTCTGCCTGCTATGGTGTAGTCGAGATTGTTGAGCCTCATCTGATATCTAGAGTGAACCACGACCATGAGTTTGGGGAGCTGTGACATTGCGTGGCTCTTGCTTGCAACCTTTGGCGTAGACAAGGACTATGAAATATATCTCGTAGCTGAGATTGACCGAGCGTCTTACTAGGTCACGTGATCTTATGCTTTGTGCAAGTTGGTGGAAATTCATGTAATCACCTTCGGGCCTGCTTAACATGTATTTATTATGGAGACTCCAATTTCTTGGTTGGTTTGAACAGTGACAGAGGCAGGGCATGAAATGTTACATGTGAGTAAAAATCTTGTTGAATTGGCAAAGATTTCCATGGTGCACCTAATATCTTGTTGAAATTCCATGGCTTGAAATTGTTGTATGTTGCTTTGAATACGTTGGTAATACTAGTTGCCTTTATTCCAACATTTCATCCTTGGGCGAATGCATTAATTACTGTAATTTCTTCATTCCTGGAAGCCGTATTTGTGATATTCACCTTATTTTTTCAATGAAAATGGCCAGAACCAATGAGTTGTTAGAGCTAGTAAGAACACTAATGGTGTCTACTGCAGATAGCACAGTTAAAGTCAGCAAATGCATTCTTTCAGATATTCAAATCTCTTTGAAAAATGCACATGAAAAGATTGATTTTTTGTAGCTTGAATCTCAACTCCAGTAAGCAAAATTACAACAACGGAGTCATCATTCTGAACCTGTTTTTGTTCAGAAAATTGAGAGGGACTCCCATCAGTAGCAAGAATATAAAGTTGCAGTCGATTCACATTCAGTTCCTTGAACAAGAGCAGATTTACATGCAGATGCAGTAGCTTAGTCTGCACTTCCCAAGCCCATCATGAGACCTTGGGAAGAGCTTGTCCATAACAAGCACAAAACTGGTCTTGGATATGACAAGGATGTGTCCTTTCATATTCCAGACTACTCCAAGCCCATTCAATTTCAGAGTGCCAGATTTCTGTATGAGAGTTCATCTTCAACTATTCTAGATCCTGCTCCTCTTCCATAGCAACAAAAACAAATTGTAAAATGCCAACACTGTGATTGCGTTGGCCATATGAAAGATCACTGTTTTGATCTTCACCCATGCAAGCACTGTGGTTGGCACACTCATTCTTCATGCAGATGCTTCAGAAACAAGCCTCCCGCAAGAACAAAGATTCATCTTGGATGGATCGCTTCTTGGCAATGGGAATCAACAACCAAGAAGATGTTTAAGTCGCATGTCAGAACTTGTTCTCAAATATTGAACAAAATTGCAGTTGAGTTTTTTCCATCATCTCACCTTGTACCTGACAGGGGGGGAATGGTGGTCATCTACAAGCTTCTAAGCCACATCAATCGAGCCTGAGCCACAATCTCTCATTCCATATTCAAAGTTGTAGCTAGATACACAGCAGTTCAAGTGAGCCTGAGCCACAATTCATCATTCCATATTCAGACTTGTAGCCAGAGACACGGATGCCCATGAGCATGCCTTTGGTTGGTGGACAACCTTAAACCATCTATGTGAGGTTCATATTCTTCCTCTTCAAAGAATTCGAAGCACTTCCTCTAGCAAAAGACTTCAGCTTCTTGCCAGCCTTGGTAGAGTTCCGAGAAATGCATTCCAGTGTTTGTGGCCATCCTTAAACCATTACAAGTTGTAGACTTCCCTTCTTTTAGGTTGAAGGTCTCCCTCTTCAAATATGAGGGACACTTCCTCTAGCAGAAGCCCTTAGCTTCTTTCCAGTTTTGGAAGAGTTCTAGGAATTGCAATAAGCGTTGCGTTCCAGTGTTGGTGGTCATCCTTAAACCACCTCTTTATGCCAACATTTCAGAGAGATGATTCAGCCTAAGTGCTGCATGCATATTTTGAAAATTTTTATTACAAGTCTCTTCTTGGACTCACACATACCACTTCGGATTAAGGGGGGAATGTTGGACACCTAATCCTCTATGGGTAGGTGTGGAAGGCGAACAGTCACAAATGAGTCCAAGTGACCTTGGAAGGTGAATCCAAGAGTCACACCATTGTATTATATATGTACATCTATGGTGAATAATATGGACATCTCATGCTTATATTTCTATGTGTGTTTTATTTTCTCACCCATGTGTGTGTTCAATAGGCCCTCTTCTGTTACCTCAACCATAAATCTTCAAATCGACACACATGTACTAATAGCTAGCCGAAAATGCCCCTATAAACAAAGCTATATCTAATAGAGAGAGCCCTCTCTGAGTCCAGGAAGGCTAGGTCCTAGATTCCAAAGTGGTTTAATGTTTCCCCTCATGGTTCTGTCTTCAGCCTTTAGAAATTATAGGGTGATAACATAATGCAAATCAAATCCTCTTTCTCAAGAACAAGTTGAAGGATATCAATATGAAAAAAGGGGTTTCTATCCAATCCTACTTCATGATAATAAGACAAATCAATAATGATCTACTATCTATTAGAGAAGTTATTGTTGACAGGGAGCTCACTCTCATTGCACTTGGAGGTCTTACAAGACCTTGGGATGTATTTTTCACCACGATTATCAACAATGACAGGATACGTGGTTTCAATGATTTATTAGTTAGATGCACTCAAGAGGAAACAAGGATGATGGAGAGAGACAAGCCCTCAAATGGAAAGGAACCTACTCCTTTATCCGCTCATGCAAAGAGGAAAAATAATGTTGGTCCAAGGAGTCAGGGTCAAGGGTTCAAGTGGGGAT